>VZTF01002322.1:102432-173054 GCA_013397755.1 Cnemophilus loriae | reverse complement strand
GAGCATGGGCACGGGGGGCCCGGGTGCCGGGCGCGGGGGGCTGAGGAGCCGCGGGAGCGGAGGCAGCGCAGGGCGGGCTCCTGCGGCGGGCGCTGAGGGACACGCACCCGCCCGCGGGGCGCACCGTCAGCAGGTGCGGGCGGGGCGAGGGGACCGTGGCACAATGCGCGGTGTGTGCGAGGCGGGGGCTCCAGCAGGGATTCCTGCCCATCCGGGGACGCGGCGGGAGCCCCGCACGGCCAGCGCCGGCTGCGCTGCGCGGAGCGGTGTAGGCACATAGGAAAACCCGGGCCCCGCGGAGGTCAGGGGCGAACCGGGCAGGCGGGACTGCCGGCACCTGCCGCACGCCAGGGTTGCTGCTTCTCAGTGTTTCCAAGGATGGGAGGTATAACTGAATAGATTTGGTATCAAATCCAGCGAGCCCTTCTGGAGCTCCCAGTTCTGTTACAGAGACCTCTTAAATTGTATGACTTTTCCGGGCACCGAAATTAATCATTCCTCATGGATTTTGGGTTCTTTCAAGCAGTGCTGAAAATACTCAGTGCTGGCCAACTCATAGGCACATCCTCGACAAAGGCACCGTTTGATACTGTGCATATGTGAGAACCAAACTATTGCCCCATGTTCCTGTTTTAGTTTAGTAATTGGTGAAGGTAGGACCATAGGCAGATAAGTTATGATCCCTCACCGTTCACCCAGTGGGATCAGTGGCACTCTCTCATGAATTGTGTTCGCAAGAAGCAGTGGCAGCAATGGCAAAATAACATTGTGTTAGGCAGGATTCTAATGCTATGTTTTCAGAGAGTGTTTATTACACCAAACCTGTGGTACATTTAATGTAGTGGAAAGATCCTTGTCGATTTCACAAATGGTTTGTTTTAGTCCCTGTCAGTAACAGTTCTACAGATGTTTTTGTGTTTCTATTAGCTAATTAGTCAATTTTAATCTCTTAAAAATGGATAGAAATTTCATTCTGGAGTCTGATTCTCTCTTACTAAGGAAAAAGAAATCCTTATGGAGACCTATCATTCCGAAAAAGTCATCCACTGAAACAAAACAGTATATTTTAGCTGGAAAATGTAATTTACATAGTTTGTCATTTTTAGGATGTGAAGCGATGTCTTCTCCAATATTGTCAGCAGGACACAGAATTGAGAACATGCATAAAATTATTAGAGACTCTGTAACTACAGCTTTTCTTTTTGAAAGAGTCTGATATAAATAGCAATTTTAAGGCCTGATTCTGTGATCACAAGTGTTTCATTATGGTTTGAATATATAAATGTATAATCATATGAATTAGGATTTATAGTTTCAGTCCTTAGTCACAGCAAAGTCACAGTGGAAAACAGTAATTTAAAGCCGGACTAAAAAGTTGTATCTTGTTGCCAGCCACTTGAGCATTAACTAGTTCCAAAGAAATTAGGCATAAACTAAGAACACCCCTGCATTCTGAATTCTTATTAAAGTTGCCATAATTTCCCTGTATTCCTGCCTTGCTTTTGATTTTGTGTGCAATCACGTGGATTGCCTGATAAACACCTTCTCACATGTATCCTCTGCATGCTCTGCATGAAGAGATTCCTTCAAGTTTGCTGAGAGCCTCTGAAGAGGTGCCAGTGTTCGGTGAAGAACTAATCATAAAACAGGAGTGTGTGCATAAACCTGCACATTTGTGAAAAATTAGATTAGAAGCAGATACTAAGGAAAATCTCAGTTTTTTAAGAATTTGTATTGTTTATGTGGTTGGATCAGCAGATGGCAAATATGACTCAGTATAAATGTTACATAATTCTTCCAGGGAAAATAAAATCTCAAGACTGTGCTCTAATTGAAATGATCGTCCAGAAAGCTGTTGAAGAACAGTATGGAGAATGAGGATAGAAATATCAATGGAACAGATGCATGCAGTAGCCAGCAAATTCAGAAAGATTTTATGAATGTAGCAAGGCTCAAAACCCGAGTAAACCCATCAGCCTAGTGCCCGAGAAAATCTGTGAAGGCCGAATAGAAGATCTGGTTTCATTAACAAATAGGGCAGAACAGAGTAATTCTATCCATTTGAAAAGTAAAAAGGAATGTAAGCAGCACTATTTAATGGAAGGGTTAAACGTGGATAAATTCTAAGGGCTACTGAAGCGAAGAACTGAGAACATGGGCTGGTCTGTTTCCAGAGATGAAATTGACAGTGGACTATCGTAAGAAAAACAAACTATCTAGACTGAGATGAATGTGAATGGTCAAACCCATTCATTAGATTAAGTGGACTCCTTTGTGTTTTTAAATGTCTTACATTTTTTGGTCCTGGTAATATCAGGACAATACTGTGGAGTGTTAAAAGTTGTATGTATGATAAATAAGTGAAATAGACATAGAAAGTAGAAACATTGCTTTATAATTTGCAGTAGTTACAGATGAGAAAAATAAGTTGTAAAACAGCAAGGAGATCTTTCAAAACCTTGGATGCTTTTTGAGCAGTGATGTTCCATATCACAGCAGAATTTTGATTCTGCGATTTTAGTATTTGTGAAGACATTTTAAGTTATGACCACTGCAGCTGTCAGTGTCTAAGTGGCATCACACCTTCATTCTCAGAATTTCTCTTAACACAACATATGCTTTACCTTCTGTTTTCTTCCATTTTCTAAAATACCAGAGAGAGCACTTAGCCTACCTAGTAATTCTTTAACTGGTTTGTCATTTGAAAGGACTAGGAGTGACTGTAAAAAGCAGGGAGTTTCCTTAATGTTTCTACAATGCAACTATCACTCGGCTTTGTTCTCATATCAGGGTGACAACTTGTTCATTTCTTCCTCCTGCAGCCTCCCTGACTTAAAGGCAAATTAAATGGGTGTTTTCTAACATTCCATGACTTTCCCCTCTCTATTTTCAAGCAGAATCACGGAAGGGATTATGAAAAAACTGAGTTGCAGGTATTGAAAAAAACACTAAATCTGTGATATTAAAAAACAGTTGTATAGAACAGCAAACATATTAACATCATATTTCAGGACTATGTTTATCAATTCTCTCACGTAAAGATACAAGGAAGGCCTAAGATGCAATTACAAATTCTGAGGGGTATTCTGAGACAGAGCACAAAATGCTAGAATAAACCATCAGTTCTTTTTGACAGCAGAAAATAAATTAGCATTAAATAGGCCTGATTATTATTCTAATTTTTGTGAAGGCTGCCCAAGAGGAAGCAGTATTTTCCATGCATCTGGGTGGCAAGTGTTTTTCAGTCTTGATATTGTCTTTTGCTCTTTAGAGTGTGTATCTATAGCATAAAAAAGAAACTGAGTTTCAAGCCATGAGCTCTTGAGGCCAGGCATGAATGCCCATCACGTCCTGGTTCCCTGCCAAGGTGAAACCCAGATGCAGGTCAGCCCGCCTCTGAAGGCCCTCCTCAGGGATAGGCTCAGCAGGTAGGTGGCACAGTGGACATGGCCTCGGTTTGGATAACTGGGACACACCATAATACTCACATGACGCTTAGTTTAGCTCTCACCACTGAAATATGCAAAAGGACTTGCATCCTCCCCCACTATAAAAGAAAATTATAGAAACTGAAGGTACTAAAACTAACTCATGAGGGATATAAAAACACCAAGAGTGCTGTGGTCTTAAAAGACTGCATGGATTCTTGGACTCACCCGATTAAGTAGAGGTTGAAGTAACATGTGAGGAAAAAGCCATTTTTGACAACTTACCCACAACAATCCTGTCTCTGACCATACAATTCTGACTAGATCCCATTTTCTATAAACACTTACTTCCTTTCAAGCATGTTGGAAATTTGCAGGGGAAAAGATTGGAAAACCGGTGCCTTAGTGATGTTGCACAACAGCAAGACACTGTCTCTGCGTCTGCAGTGACCCCACGGCATCATTCTTATGGGGCTCTGAACGCATTAAAGAAGAGCAAGAAATTAAACTGTGATTCTGTCTCGCAGCTGCTAACCTACAGAGTCATCTGAATATACCACGGGAAGTGTGCTGCATTCCTCACAGGGCTGAAGCATCCCACTGCTGGAAGGTGTCGAGGACACACAGACTGCAGGTTGTGTCAGCGCTGGAGAGCCGAACCTCCGGAATATGGGCATGGGGTGGTACTGACAGAAAGTCAAATCTGTCTGCCGTGCCATTTCCAGTGCAATTGCAATTTTGCTCTGCTGGCAGATGCTAAGGTTGACTGGGATATCTATACATTTCTTTACATGTATTTCTTGTGTGACAGCAGGTGGGATTAGCAGTATGATTATTCATCCAGTCCTTCTGCTCTGTGTTAGGTTTACATCAGTGTGCTATCAAAATATGCCTGAGACTATTTTTCATGCATTAGAGAGAAATGCACAATCAAATGTGGATACAAGTTGGTGAGAGCAGCATGCTGATTAGGTGCCCCAATCCAGTGTGTGCTGACAGATACAGTACAATATTAAAGCTTTGCCTGTACTGCTTAATGCACAGCTTATTGCATAAAAACAACTTGTTTCTACCTTTGATACATTGCAGCCTCTTTTGGACTATAAAATATTTCCCCCTTCTTATCTTCCCTTGAGGATATGTACAACATTGCCTACACATCAGATTTTGACTGCTTGAAAGAAGGATCATAGAGAAGTCTCAGCTGTAACATGCAAGTGACAAAGGACTGCAACTGCAAGTACAGACAGCTGGTAGAATTGTGTGCAAGTGTTATCCTTGCTCTCCATCAGTAGCATCCAGGAAAGCACCACGGGGGGCTGGTGCACTGTAAGGCAGTAGCAGAGCTACAAGCTTTCTGCTAGACGTGTTCCTGCCAAGTGTTCTGTTCTGGTTTTGTCTCTACTAACAGTAACTATCCTACATGAATACATAGTGGTAAATCATCCTCAGAACTGATATAAATGGTTGAGCGAACACTCATACATCATACATTTTTCAGGTATTGTTTGTGTTTGTGCGTACACGTGGTGATGACCAGCAAGGCAGAATGTATTTGATATTTCAACTGTGCTGTTGTGCAACATCACTTCAGACCTCACTGGGTCCAGAAGAGAGCGTGGTTAGTGGAAATGAATGGTGCACACAGAATAAAATAGAGTATATTTAGGTAATGATCTGGGAAGGATCATAACTCTCTATATGTATTTAAAAGGTGTAACTGTCAGACTGAGAGCTGGGCGGTAAGAGGTGTACAACTAGGAAAGATAGGAGAAATATTTAAAAGGAGAAATACATGACAAAGACAGATTTTTGATTAATGTTACAGTGGGAATTAACCTGGAACCAAATGGACGCAGCACTTTTTTTTCTCGGTATAGCATTGTCAAATGTACACTCTTCCACCGATTCTCTTACTGGCTTTAATTTACCAAATCCTTGCAAGTTTTAGCTTTGATGCTTATTCTTAACACAAATGATGCAGATAGCTAACTTTGCACTGGATTCTTGGTCTGTCCAGGTTTTTTTTCCAGTGGTATAACTATTTGTGGTGAAAAAGTAGTTGACGTTTCAACTACCTGGGCCTTTCTTTACAAGCCAAATCCAAGGTGTTACCTGAAGTTACAGTCCCATAAGAAAAGGCTTTGTTGAAACAAATCAATAAATCAAAATAACTTGCCTGGACCAGATTCAACTCCCCAAAGAGTCTGAAGAACCTCAGCTTTAACACTCATGAAATTAAAATGGTGACGTGTGAGCTGTTGTTTCGATTGGCCTTGGTACTAGATGAGTGGAAGGTGGCAAATGTGATCCTAATAGCTCGTGAAGGGCTTGAAGAGACACCTGGAGAACTACTGAGTCTGATTTGCATGCATGGAAAATTGGTAGACACCTGGCTGCATACAATAGTGAAGATTCAGTACAGCTTTTGGAGAAGTAAGTCATGTCTCGTGTTTCTATAAGAGTTCTTTGGAGGAGTCAAAGAGCATATAGAAAATGGCAAGTCAATCAATAGGTTGTATTTGGCTTTCCAAAAAGCTTTTGACAAGGTCCTCAGAGAGTACTTTTAAAGAAATCAAATTGTTATTAAGAGGGATGATTCTCTTGCGAGTGGACAGTTGGTTAAAGGAAGGAAAGTAAAAGGGAAGAATGGCCAGTTTTCACATTGGTGAGAGGTTGTCAGGACAGCTGTGTAGAGGTCTCTCCTAGGACGTCCACTGTCCAGCAGGCTCATAAAGAGCCTCTGAAGAGAATAAGAAGTGAAACAAAGTAGCAAAACAACAGGTTTCCGAATAGCTTGGGCTAAAACTGAGTATGAAAGAGTACCTAGTTCTAGTAGATAGTAAAACAGAAGGTGGAACTCAACACTGACAAAAGAAAGGAATAATTCTCTAGTGGAGGGATGTTTTGGATTCCCCTTCTACAATTCCAAAACCGCTGTTGCATCTCCATACATTTCTGTAAAAATGTCCATTTAATGCCATATGGTAATCAAAATGGCAAACACAATTATTGGGAATTATTAGGAAAGGAAATGAGCATCAATATGGCAGTGTGTAAAACCACAGAGTTTGTCCTGTCTCAAAAACAATACATTAGAACTAAGCAAGGTACAGTAAAGGAGAAGAACTATAATCAGATGTATAGTATGTACAGTCTTTGTAAAGCCTAAATAGACTACGCCACTTCAGCTTTAAAAGAATTATAACCATAGGGAGATATAAATAGAAGTATATAAAATAAGTGACCTGGAAAAGGTAAATATAAAACAATTATTTTTCCTAAACAAGAACTTGGGAATCACAGTGGTCAGGGGACAGAATTAAACCAAGTTAATGTATTGTTTTCATTCAAATATTTTAATTTAGAATAGGCTTGGGGTTGCTTTGTATTCCACTTGGAAGCATGTGCTTTTATTCTGAGAAATGACATTTTAGCGTGGACCTGTATGTGTGCACTCTGACAGCAACACAGCACAAATAACAACGTGTATGTAAGCTTTGCTCATCATCTCGCTAATCTGTTTTATCTCAGGTTACTGCCTTGTGTAAGAGTGTAGTTTAATGGAGTCGTCATATGTAAATTAAAATACACAGCACATTGTTTGCTGTGGTTTTGTACAGCACATATACAACGACACAGTTATTCTGATGTTAAGGGTACTGCTACTGTCTGTCAAAAAAACCAATTAATATCAAATTTGTCAGAAATGGTGATTTTGTGAAGCTGGTACTTTGCTCCTAGCACAAGATCAGGATGCCAACATATTTTATTCAGTTAGCCCAACAGTAAAAAGGTTCTTCATTCTTAATTACTTCTTCAAGCCCCACAAAACAACATTCTAGAGTGTTTATTAAAATCAGAAAGCTAGTCCTGCACTGCCTAGGGAAGAAAGTTATTGCTTTTTGCATGAGGACATGGTTATGCAGTGAATTTCTTAATCTCAATTACCTCTTGTGTAACTGGATTACAGAGGAAAATATTAACATGAGTAATTTGTTTGCTGATGTGCAACTCCCTCATTTTGAGCCTTCTAACAATACAATAGGTCTTGGTCCAAAAAATAATTGGTAAAGTCTGTGGCTAAACCAGCCAATTAATTTGATTTACACTTATTCATCTGAACTGAAGGTGACTATCAACCTCAGGCAAAAAGCCTTGATTTTATTTCAGCAGCTAAGTCAAAGCTAAGATCTCAGAGGAAGAACCATGCACAAAAAATTATTCCATGTAAGATTAATGTTTCAAGAGCACAATAGCGTACTGACCTACCCCAGAGCATCAGTAGCAAAGGTAGCAGAGAGGATTACAGGAATACCAGCATATCCATGACACTCTTCTAAGTGGAGCTGATTCAGAAAAATACATTTAGGAATTAGTCTTTGCATTCTTTCACATGGGAAGAAAGCTGGTGCAGCTATTTGTGATAGATGTTCTATTTCCATATTCTATTAAGAGAATAGAAAGTACAGAGACACACTCTGCTATGGATATGCAAATGGGCTGGCATAATCCTAGAAAAATATGCAATAATTAATGCAAAGTAATCTTTAATCAAATAATTAAGTATACAACAAATTGGAGCTAAAAAGATCCACCTCCAATAGAGCTGGGTGAATAAAGTAGGATGAATAATTCAAGTAGGAAAATTCTGAAGTCACATAAATCTGGTAACTACTGTTTTCTTACATTTGTTTCCTCTTTTCACACCTCTGGACCTGCCACACACTAGTTTTTTGAAAATAGATTTTGAAATGGCAAATTAGTGAGCTGCCATGATGCTACTATTTTATCACATCATTCCTTTTTATATTGAAAATACAACAAAACATTTTTAGATTTGAAACTTCAAAATATGGAACTGCCCAGTTTTATTTTGATGTTCGTATTTAATCAAACTAATGCTTTTCTCAGCAATATCCCACTGAAGACACTACCCTGCATTAGCCCAATCCCTTTTCACAGAAACATTCAGGTTGGAAAAGACCTTTAAGGTCATCGAGCCCAACCATTGCCCCATCACTGCCAAGTCCACCAGTGGACTGTGTCCGTAAGTGTCACGTCTACACGTCTTTAAAAAACCTTCAGGGATGGTGACTCCACCACTTCCCTGGGCAGACTGTTCCGGTGCTTGACAACCCTTTTGGTCCAGAAATTTTTCCTAATATCCAACCTAAACCTCCCCTAGTGCAACTTGAGACTGTTTCCTCTTGTCCTATCGCTTGTGTCCTGTGAGGAGAGACTGAAACCTTTCACCAACACCACCATTTGAGCAAGGAAACAACAGTTCAGATTTGCTGTGGAAGCCAAGTCAATTTCTTTTTCTTCAGGTAGGATTGTTTTTACATCAAATCATATTTTCCAGTTAGTTTGAATGTTTTGATACCTTTTGTGATGTGCCTGATCTTATGCACATTGTGTATACAGTAACTAAACATTCATAGCACCTGATTTAATTTGGATTCAGCTTATCTGTTTATTCTGCATTTCTCTCTTGCCACAATTTTAAAATTTCCTTTCATAGAAATTCTCAGTCTCTCTTTTCTGCTTCCTTCTATAACACAACACTGTCTTTCTCACAGGGAGGCTTACCCTGTTAGGATGGTTGTAGTGAAAATGTACATCATGCCAAGGACATGTTTGTACTACAGCTCTGCCTCATCCTTTTTCAGTTACACACAGCTTCAATTAAGTTCTCACAGTAACCTCACATCCAGTGTTTCACGCTCAGATTCTTCTGGCAGGCCCATTTCCAGTTGATATCAGGAATGGTAGAGCCGGTGAGATTGGATACTGAGTATCTGATACCTAAGTTTCCTGTTATTCATAAATCCCAGTTATGTAGGTTCTCCTGACTGGCATAAGAAGGTGCCAAGGGTCCTTAAAGTGGAAGGACATCAGCAAAGCAGGAGATTATGACAATATTTATCAGCTAATAGCCAGCTAACACATGCAGTATGATGTTGCTCCATATATGAGTTTTATCACCAGATGGAGAAGAGAAAAAAAATCTGTTGCTGCCTATACATTACTATTTGCTGCTAAGTAAAAATATTCCTTTTGATTCCAGCAGCAGTGGATTTAAAGGCAGCCACGCTGACATTAAGGATGACAGCTATTCAGCCACACAGGAACATGTTTTCATGAATAAAGTGCTCAGAATTTGTTCCAATGTATTGTTTTCCATATGCTTATTTCACTCTCCCTTTTTCCTCCTTGACTTACAGTAGCTAAACAAGAGACATGTTTTGCATAATGAAAAGGCAAAAGAGATTAACTCTAGGTTGCCTTTGCCTGCTGAAATATTTTGTCAAGTCCCATTTCATGGAGTCTTTTAAATCTTCTTAACATTATGACTTTGAAGGAATACTTTCCTGTTGCATAAGCTGAAAATGCTTCTGATAATTGCAAAGAGAGGTTTAAGAACGGCATTCAGGTCATGACCTCCCTCAGATATATCTTCAGATGAGCATGAGTTTGAAACTTAACTTGTAGTTTTCCATGAGTTACATTTCCAGCTGTTAGTGATTTGGAAGGATTTAGGATCCAGTTAAAGCAAATAGCTCTGATACTGCTTTAAAGAATTTCTCAATGACTGTCTGCAACTTACCATATTTCTTACATTACTTCTGGATAGGAAATGAAATGCTAGGGGTGACATATTTTTTATAATTCTTTAAGAAAGCTGTAGTATAAATACTTTCAAATATATATATATATACACACATACACACACAAACTCAAAAAGTCTGTAAATAGATACATTTTTTTGGTGAATACTGCAGCAATAGCAAATCTCATGTTTAGAAGGAAGTGATTTTTTAGGAGACTTCCTGCTATCTTCCTGCTAAGTTTGAGCAGAGAAGCCTCATTTCTACATCAAACTCAGTTCAGGTAAGCAGCTGTGATTGTGCTGGTGTCCAGTATATTGTCATGTTCTGCAACATGTTCTAGTATGTGGCACTGCAGGATGACACCTTGAAAAACTCTCCATTGTACCTATCCTGAGTTGCAGCCTCTTGTTAGAGATAGAATTAAAAGTAAGTGGAAGGAAAAAACTACATTAAGATTCCAGAGGAATGAAGAGACAGCTGCTTTCTATGCTATTTTCTCTATTTGACAAAAATAAAGCAACCCCATTCCTACAGTAAATTTTATATAAATTGCTTTTCTCTCTGCTTAGTCATTCTGCCTGTAAGTTTTTGAATAGCCAAACAGGATATAAAAAGAAATAACTCCAGATCACTTACCACACACTATAGTGTTAATATAAACTGTCGTGTTAGATTACCATCTGGCGAAGGTGGGTAAAGTAAGCATTTGTAAGGGATTACATTTGGTTATACCCAAAGAAACACAGGAAACCTCTCTATATTTTCCTTCTATTAAAAACGAAGGGTTTTTCTAGTTAGCAAGGAAATTGAACAAATTGTTGCTATGAAGGTAGAGCTTTTCATCTATACAATGATAGGAAAACCAGAAAAATTTATTCTGCACTTTTAAGAGATAATGATGAAGCACAACAAATCTGGTAAAAATCTTACCACAAAAGGGACAATATGTAGAAAAATAAGTTTTTTAGCATTTACTTAAAGCCAAAATGTCTCCCGCTCCGCCCCCTGGCGGCAGCGCTGCTGAGCGGGGGGAGGCGCGGCTTTACACCAACCTCCACGGAAACACCGGCAGCTGAGCGCGGCTGTTCTTGTCGGTAGGACATTAACCATCAGAGACTGCAAGATGGGTAATTCTCATTGCAAAAGCATTTGCCAGTGCTCAAAACCTCCACGTTACCAGAACAATATAATTACACTGACAGAAGTTGTTTCTGGCAGTTGCACCTTGCGTGGTAGCGGAGTATGGATGTTTGCGGATTTATTTTGAATAAAGAGGCTGCCTCTTTATTCAGCACTTACTGCCTCAGACTACCACTTCCGAAGCGCTCATTTGTCCATGTCTCTGTCAAACGTTTAAAATACTTACCAATTATCTAACACAAATTAAATCATGGTGGTTTCAAACATACTCTGTCCTAGGAAAACTGCATTAACCAGTTCATACATTATGCTCCACACACTGCCATCTTACTCTCACAGAAGATACAGCATTAAGTATATCTTATTTTTACTTCCAAAACAATGCTCTCAGAGATTGTTAAGACAACATTAAGATTTAATACTGAGATTAAATGGTGGAAAGCTTTAGAAATACATATATTCCACTTCTGCTCATGCTAGAATGAGTGATGGCAACAAAAAGAAAGGCAGGAGATAGTGAAGAAATAATAAAATACAGATACTTTAATGTAACTGCTTAGGAGTGGTTTGGGCAAAGGCAGACAAAACCAAAGAATGACCTTTTAAAAAAGTTATTATCTACCCATTTAATTATGTGGCAATATGAAAGATTCATCTCTTTTGGATGCAGAAGTTACCTCTTATTTTGGGAGGGAACACAGGCTATCAAGAGTTTAGTTGATTTTTGAAGATCTAATTCCTGCAGCTTGTTTCAGCTAGCAAGTAGCATGACACACTTGCAAGACATTCTATAGTATTTGAGCAGCTGCGAGTTGCAAAAAAAGTTCTTGAAATATTAAAGTGTTCAAAAATACCTTCCATAAACTTTAAAATCAGAACAATTTTAATTAAGTTTTTATATAAGCATGCTAAAAATACCTAAAGCTGTAAACAACTGTAACGACACAGCTTCTGTTTACCAGCAATCTTTATGCTTTTTCCTCATTTTACTGAGAAACAGAGCTTTGTTCCTCCAGCAAAGACCACTATTCCTATCCAAGTTTTGCATCCCTTACCCATGATCTTTGTGCTGCTTGTGCTCTCAGGCTTCCTGTTGTTACTACGATGAGGAGGTCACTGCCAGAGAACTCAGCAGAGTGAGGTGAGCACACTGCCTGGTGCTGCACCACTGGAAGCCACGCGTTAGCCTCAGCACGGGAGCCGTGCTTCAGCACGACAAAGCCTCTGGGTTCACAACGACACGGATCTTTGCTGAGGCACAGGAAACGGGGCTGCTGTTCAAAAGCCAGTCAGCACAAGTGAAGTGGCATGGGTTGGAATTAAAAAAAGATAAGGTTGTATTGCAGGGCTGTCAAAAAACTCATTTCCCTACTGGGAGGGGTGAATTAGTGGATTTCACAGCAAGTGCCCGCAATTTCATTGCTACTTAACATATTAGCAAGGTGATGTTCTGTTCCTACAACAGATAAAAAGACATTCATTTATATCAACAGCTGAACTGGAATCTGATGTACTCTCTCTAAAATGTGCAGATGGCAACAGTGAGCTGAAAATCTACTTCAAGCATTTTGTGATGAATGTTTTAAGAACTAGACCAATGCAAGCACATTTTTTTATATAGAAACCATTGGGTCCATCATTACTTACCTGAAATCTGGTCACTGCAGGGAGTTTGCTTCTGCAGTACTTGCATACATTTTATACTCTTGGAATTGTAGATGCTTGAATCAAGTCTTTACCTTTATTATGACATTCTCCTTACATTTATTATATAATTATTTTGAATAAAGGTAACCATTATCATGGCAGAGGTAGGAAGTTTTCTGCAGCTAGCAGTTCTCCTTTAGAGATCATTTCTGATCCCAGTTTAAGACTCCTAAGTAATTTCCTAAGGGAGACATGGCTAATGGAACTGGGAAATAAAGGACTTAAGCAGAAGGGGCCCAAGCAGGTTATGTTCTCTATAAAACTCCCTGTCCAACAAGCCTTTTATAAATAATACTGTAAGGCCACAGAATTTTGATTTAAAACTGGTGCTTACCAACAAAGTTAGAGTTGCAGTGAGAACTGGAACAGCACATGCCAGACAGATTCAGTGACCAAGCCTGGGAAGAGGCGCAGCCTCTTTAAGGTGAGCTGACGTGAAAGCTTCATTAGACATTAAACCAGCATTTCTAAGTAAGATGAAGCATGTTAAGCCAAACTGTAGATCACCTTAAATTTCCATAAAAAATGTAAAATAAAACATGGTAACAGTTTTCCTACCGCACTTCTGGAGTCAGTTTTCTGTATACACTGAAGTTCTCCAAACTATCTTCCATTTAGTTCTTTGCAGAATAAAAGCAAGAGGCACTACTGACAGT
Source organism: Cnemophilus loriae (assembly GCA_013397755.1). NCBI lineage: Eukaryota > Metazoa > Chordata > Aves > Passeriformes > Corvidae > Cnemophilus > Cnemophilus loriae. The sequence goes on along the minus strand of VZTF01002322.1, from coordinate 159,509 downwards.
ACAAACTTCTTGTCTAGGAGATTATGAACACTAGCAGAGCCTTGAGGATGAATTAAGCCTTTTTTTTTCAATTCTGAGGCTTTTCATAACTATGCTTAGTATAACCTATTAGAGCTTAGTTTAACTTTGTACTTTTAAACATTAATAAATTAACTCTCCCTCTGCAGTTTTTTGCAATAGCAAAACACACTTCAGAATGACCCAGTACCTGTCACTCAGTATTGTCCATCTCACAACCAAGCACACCCATCTCCTCTGAACTGTCCACAGCTGATGCTCATTACTGTAAAACGGCCATGAAATAGAAATGTGCTCAGTTATAATGAAGTGCTAGGAAGTGATACCCTGAATTTCAACAACTGTACTGAGAAGGGCTGGTTTGGGCTGTTATTTTGGGTTTGGTCTGCAATTGTTTTTTCTCAAAAAAAGCAAGTTTTTGTTTATGCAGTAAAAAAACCCAGGCATTTGATATTGCTATTTATTTATTTTTAAAAATTAGACAATTCTCAATGTAATATCCTAGCAACATGCTACTAAGCACTCTATACATTCCTTTCTTCAGAATAATTCCAACTAGATCTTGGCAAGGATAAACCAAATAAGAATTACTTTAATAGTACCAACCAGAATTAAACCAAAGGAGAACTCCCCCCCTGAATCTGACATTGTATTTATGTAAAATTGCACCACTCATATTTAATACTCTGTTGTCTTATATAACTATTGAAATACAAATATTTAGTTTCTCTAATAGAAACATTGTGTGTATGTTTTTTCATCTAATTCAGAATAATAAAATAAAAATTTCCATGGGCATTAAGAAGAGTTTCAACTAGGATTTCATAAGGCAGGCTCTAAAATAGTGCCTGAACCAGTTCTTCCACAGAGTTCTTGATTAAAATCTACACACTTTCAATGACTATTTTCAGCAGTGCAAATTATGTGTCCTCCAAAAAGTTTTAATGAAAACCATTTTCATTAAAACTGGTTTGACAACCTGAATATGCAAAGTCAAACCACAGGACACTAAATACTTTTTGAGATTTGTTTGCTTATCTACAAACAGAACTTCCCTCCAACATCCCATGGAGCAGAAACAATTGTGGTAGCAATTAAAAGATTTTCATTTGTCAGATTCAAGGTCACTAGTTAAATTATTCAGTCAGTTTTACGTCCAGCAAAGACAATCTCTTACAGGCATGTATGGTTTTGTACGTTGTTTCCTAAATTGTTTAGAAGCACACTCTTATATTCTTTATTTTACAGTGTTGTGCTTTTTTACTTATCTGTACCAGTTTTTAGCTGAAAATTATTATTCAGTTTGTACAAATCACCCATAATTTGAACTGTATAATTACATTTCATGTAATCTCACAATTTCATTGGGTAATTAAGTGATTCTCTACAGCTTTTTTATTAAAAAAAAAAGCAATATACAACTAATGAATCCCAGTAGGATTTTTCCCCCTCACAAGCACTGACATAACTTATTTAAACACACTGAACCAAATCCTTGGGCATGTCTGATGAGTTGTGCAGGAATCAGACATGCATGCAAAATGGCTCAAAGCTCACCTGTCACGAAGGGCCAGATCCTATAGCAGGGCTACATCCTCCTCACAGAGAAAGGAAAAATAAAGTGTGAATTTCTAAATTACATCAGCTGTACAGACAGAGTGGACCTTCACGTAGAAGGAAAGCCCAGTAGTATGCCCTCTTATTTAAATTCTCCAGCATTTACTGTGTTATTTTAGGAGTGCACATGGAAAGGATACATGGAACTCTATAGCACCAGAGGATTATACTTAAAATCCTCTCGGGGCAAACTACACCAAATTTAGGGCCAGTTTAGGGCTGGTATTTTAATTTTCAGTAGCTATACTATTATAGAGGATCTAGCCTGTATCATCATAGTGCAAATGTAACCTCTTGTATAGGTATCTTCAGGTAACAATCAAACAACATAACCTTAACAAAGAGAGGTACACCTTGTTAGTGAGGCATGGTACATGGACTGTTATGCACCCAGGCACCTTCTTTCATTGCTGAACCATCCACTTTTCAGAAAACATTTAAAAAATAACATTTCCTTTGATAATATTAAAAGTAGATGATATGATTTTTTCCTCAGTAAATTAATAAAGTACAGTATAAACTGATATTTCCAAAGTCATTTCAGTTTAAAATGGGCTGAAAAAAGTTACAATGTTTAATGATAATTTCAGAATAGTACCTGGTTCACAAACATTTTTTTTTTGTAATGAGAAAACTTTGTCTGTAAGCAAAAAAATATCCACGTTTTCAAGTGATTTGCAGACAGTATTTTAGGTGCCACCACCACCTGAAGTTATGATGATGATGCTTTGCACCAACAGAACACTGTCCTACTGATGATCAACATTCATCTTCTTCATGCGATGAAGCAGGGCATCTTTTTCCATTTGGACCTCAGCAAGAGCCATTTTGGCTTTGGCTAGTTCCTGTTTGAGACATTCATTTTCTTCAATAAGCTGAAATGATCAGGTTAGAAAAGAAAGCTATTAGTATAACTGCATACTGACAGCTTTTCCCATTACAGTAACTTTTAAAATACCAAATGCTCCCATTCATTGGTGGGCGGGGGTTTGCTGAGGCTGAGTCAATTGCATCTGATTCTCGGTCAGTGAGTGTAGAACATGGAGAGAGCTGATGCAATTAGCTCAAAAGGTGGGATAGCTGGTGTTTTAGCTATGCCATTTCCATTCTGGAGTGGAATGGAAATGACCCAAGATTCTGAGTTCTAGGAACAGATTCCTACCTAGTGGGAAAACCAGCCAAATTAATGTGTGGATTCTGTCATCATCCATTCAAAATCCGGGTATGACTGATAGATCAGTAAGGGTCTGATTAAACAGCCAAGTCCCTTGTCTTTGGCAGTTGTGTTGTATGGGGATGAGGGAGATGGGGAGAAGAAAACTCTCTCATAAAACTCCCTCTGACATAAAGGAAAGTGTGCAGTGTATTAATACACTATTTAGAAAGCAGTATTAAATTGCTGAACCATACTGTAATAGCCACAATCCGTATTTTCCATCTCAAACAGATTTCTAAACAGAAGTATATCCCAGGCCAACCCCCAGGTAGCCTTACAATTATGATTACTAATGATTGTAACATCACTTTGATGGGGCAAGGTGAAGTCAAAATCAATTCTTAATACCTCATTTTTAAGGAAGTCAGCTGAATCCCTGCTTGATTTAGAAGGTCTGGGAGTTTCACAAGTAGTCTGCGTGGCTTGGTCCTGTGTTTTACATTTAACAGATCCCACTGCTTGCTGCAATGTACTGCTTGAATTCTTCATCTTTGACACATCATTTACTTTTTGATTGTCTGTATTACAGAAATAGTGTGGAGAAGTTTTGTCAAATTTTTTTTTAAGCTTTATTCTTATCAGTACAAAATTAAACCTACCTAAAACAAATATACTTATAATATTAAGTACATTGATATTTGCCTCTCAAAATCAAATTTAAGAATAAAATTTAATTAAAACTCATAACCTTTCAGAGGAGGAAAGAAACAATATGTGACTTCCAGTCTAAAGAAAATAAACACATTTTTATGCCAACCCATATCATCACCACAGAATATGCACTCTGAATAATAAGAAATTTGAGAACTATTAATATTGCTATTAACATACTGTCTCCAGGTCTCTCTGAAGACTGTATTTACATTTAAAGACATACTGAGATAAACCTGCAGGATCAAGTTTCTAAATTAGAAAATAACTTCAACTGCTTGGCACTAAAGAAACTTTTTAGCATTTATAACTGAAGATAAAATATACTGTTGTACACCAAGGGAAAAAGTGAGGGTCATGGTTTGAGGTAGTCTAAAAAATAACCTGTGCTTGTTTTATGTTTTAAGCATTTCCTTCTAAACAAGGGTTTTCTGTTCATTACCCCCTCCTCTCACCACACACGACTCAAAAGACGTAGCATTGCAGACACATATCACTGCAGTGCAGATGGCATTTGACCTGTGCCTTTGAAGTCACTGTACCTGAGCAGTCCAAGACAAGAATAGGGATCAAAGCACTTCAGCAAAAAGAGGAAAAAAATATGAACTGAAAGAAACCCTAAAACTATGTATTTTCTCACTATATTACTAAATTTTCAGTGTTTAGTATAAAAAGATGACCAAAATGCACTGAACATCTTTAACTCAAACAATGCATTAGATAACATGAATAAATTAATCATGCCACAGCATACCTCTGAAAAGTCTGGTCCATCTTTGCTATACCTTCCCACCAGGTGGATGAAGGGGGCATCAAGATCATCCTGCAGCCTCTAAAGCCATACAATAGATTGCATATTGCTGGATTCACATATCCAAGACCTGGATGAAAGGGTGGGTGCACTCTGCAGTTTTGTGAACTCCACCAAATTGAAGGGTGGGTGACTGACAAACTGATGGGTTTCAAAAAAAAAAAAAGAAAAAAAGCTGTTTTTCAGAGGAACGTGGATGTGCTGGAGAGACGGACTGACTAGAGCCTCATGAAGTTCAGCTGAAGCCAGTGTGAAGTCCTTCAGCTGGGAGTCAATAACCTCTTGCTCTGCTACTGGACAGAAAGCACTGCAGAAAATGACCTCTAGGCCTTGGTCAACAGGATTTATCATGAGTCAGCAGTGAGCTCTGACAGCAAAAACCAGGGACAAACAGGCTGCACTAGCAAGGTGAGGGAAGTTGTTATTCCCCACTACTCAGCACCAGTGAGACCACATCTAGAATACTGGATCTAGTTTTGGATTCCCAAGTGCGAGAAAGATACTGACATCAGAGGACCACTAAGATAATTATGGCCAAGAGCACATGATGTGCAAATGAGGGGCTGAGTGAGATGCACTCGTCAAATCTGAAGATGAGAAAGCTGTAGGCTGATCTTAATGCCACCTTTGCCTGCCTAGTGGAAGGGTATAGAGAAGATGGACCAGATGGGCCTGAAGTGCCTGGCAAGTGATCAAGCACCTCTGTCTTGAGATGGCAGGACAGGAGGCAATAGACACAAGCTGCAAAAAAGGGAATTCTAATTACACATTATAAAAAAAAATTAATCATAAGAGTGGCTAAACACTGGGACAGGTTATTTATGGCAGGTTGTGGTATTGTTTCTTGATGGTCAAAACCTGCCTGGACACGGCATTGAGCGATTTTATCTAATCTGCCCCTGCTTTGAGCTAGGGGTAGGACCAGATGACCTCTACAGGCTCCCTCCAACCTAAACTATGATTCTTTGACATATCTGTGAAAGACAACAGTGAAATTTCAGCTCTGTATGTATTGCCTTGTTACGAGTATTTAGTATTTGCCCATGCATGTAAAAAAACCCCTCTAAGCACACACATATGCTTCAGGAAAAGTACGAAGTTAAATCACTGTTCTAAATGCAAGTCTCAATGCAATCCCAGCCCTGAGCTGCCAGGACAGCACTGTGATACACAGAATTGGAAATTGCCACTTGTACTTCTTAACTAGTTCTTTGTTTTACAGTAGTTTCTACTACTACCTGTAACACAAAACAACAAAGACAGTAACCACCTTGGTAACCTGTAAAGACAGGCAATTTTTTTGTTTGCTTTGTAGCAACAAAAGAACCCTAAACTTATCATGATGAAGTGATATGCCCTCATGAAGCACATCCTGATGACATTGTAAGTGTATTTTTATTTCTCTCTGGTTGATTCAACTGTGGGTTATCACAGCCAATACACTATTCAAAAAGGTAATCTTCCTCTTTGTGACTACACTTAGAATTAAGGCATATGGCAACATAGCTTACACAAATTATCATCAGTTATCCTTCCACAATTAGTCACATGTATGTACAAAGCAAAAAAAACCCAGGATTATAGAACTGAGATATCAAGATGCAGGAACATACAAACCTCTAATGAGAAAAGTGCCATCATCATTTCTTTCTATCCAAAGTATGTCAATATGCAGTTTTATGGGTACCAGTTCAGATGCCTTTAGATTTTCACATGGACTGTCATCCTAAAAAATACATATAATCAAAAATGAGTTCACCAGGAAATCAAAATAGATAGTTAGGATGTTCATTTAAACACAAGTGGATTTAATGAAACTTGAAAGGGAATGTTTCAGAGCAGAGTTTTCTAATGGGATCTCCACTAAACTTTGGCTCCAGTTTTTTTCCCTCAGGGATCATATTAAAGGCTCAAAATTATCTCTGGAGTAAGTCTGCTGAACTCAACATATAGTCTGACTAAAATACTTCAAAGTGTTTTTACAGACATCTCAATAAGATTATACCCCAACTCAAGACATTTGTTAGCTCAGGAGCTCTCCGAGTCACAGATAAGAAGCCTGTGCTATATAGTATCTGATTTTCCCTTGAACTATTTAAAGATTGAATGGGTACAGCTATCATTCTTGAACAGATTTTGTCTTTTTAGAATTTCGTTTGGGATGATACCAGCTGCAGTTTAGTTATATTGCTATATTTAACAGAAGAGAAACTTCACAAATTACTTCTTTGGGGTCTCCCCAGGAAGTCTTTATAGTTCATTATCCCTGTCAAACAGAGTAACGCAGCCACTATAATCAGAAACAATACATATCAGCATTAAACATGTACCAAGAAAGCTGTTGAGATATAGCTTCCAAAGTTTCTTGAAAGAGCATTGAGATTGCAGCAGAAAATGCAAACAATAAAATAATCTTTCTTAAATTCCTCCCTTGCCATGAAACACACTGCATCAAGTCTCATGCAGAAGAAATAAAAGAACATACGGCATTGAATAGGCAATGCAGCATACATTTGAACCATATCCTCTCACTCTATAATACCCAACAACTCTATAGAAATGAATCATCTCTGTGTCAAATTTGCAGTTTGTCAACCATCGTGAGTAACTTCACCATGACTTGTGTGCACTGCTGACTGAGCACTTGGGTGCTTTCGCTGCCAAGCAGACTCTTGTTGCCAGTTTATTAATGTACCTTCCCCATCTCAAGCAGCTGCTTTCTCAAGAACATTTTGCTTAAGTCTGCCTTCTTGCCAATAAACTGGCACAATCCTGGTTTTAATTGCAAATGACTATATGTAAAGACTTTGCTATTTGCATTTGGGCATCCATGTTTGTGATCCAATGAAATCTGAGGAACAGATCCACAGCTCTTACAGAAAATGCTTGTGCTAATCCTGTAGAGGAGAACAGCTCTAAATGAGTGCCCGAAGATCCTCAGGGGATGGAAGGGCTGTATCACTGACGGAAGGAATACTGATGCATTTTGAGTAGAACACAAGACAATTGCCTTTCCAGTCAATAATGATCTTGGCAGAATCAAGACCTTAGCCCTAGATGGAGAACTGGAGCTGCTCTTCCAGTCTTCACCTTGTTCAAAGTTTATATGGGTGATTATTACTGTCCAAAGCAATGTAATAATTATCTTTATGTTTGTTTGTTTGTTTTTCTGTTGTTCTACACCCCTCAAAAAAGTGTCCGTATCTTTATATTCGGTGGTTGTGCAGCACAGAACTCACCATCTTCTTTAAATGTCTGAAAGAAAATCCCCTAGGAGACTTGAGCAGAAGTGTCCTCTTAATGTTACTATTTTAAGATATGGTGTCAAAAAATGCTTGCATTGTTTAGTGTCTGTTTCTAGGTAGAACAGAACACGAAATTTGGGTTGTAAGAAACAGTGTTCAAGTGGTTTGTACTGGAATTCCATAACCTTTTTCCTTCTTTTGTACAGAACTTTCATTGCAAGAACTATCCTCCAACTAGGAGAGAGAAATAACCTTTAGAATCCATGGTTTGTAATTAGAAAACCATATACTTTGCTACGCAAAATAGCCCAACCAGAAAAACCCACATTGTGCCTCTAGAAGCTTGATATACCTTACATATAAAATTCCCAGACACTGTCACTCTACAAGAGCTATTTGGGAGAGGAGGAAAAAGTCTAAAATATTCAGTCATACAAATAGCTTGGTCATGCAGATAATTCCCCTCTAGGCATACCACAGAGCTAACCAAATCTATGGATTTTAAAATTGTTTTAGTGTTATCTAAAGACCTTTCAGAGTATGATAGCAGTTTCTTTGAAGTTAACTGTATCCCGATTAGTAGTTTATCATCAAAGAAACAAGAACACAATTTTTTTTAGAGCAGCTAAGTATCTCATTGTTAACATACTTTTAAATTAATCCTTGCATTAGAAACTTTTATCTTCATAGGCATCACTTCTGCGACAGTTTCATCTTCTAGAAAATGCTGAATGTTTGTGAGAGAAGATGTTAGAAATTCAGCACTGAAGTTCTCCACATGACACTGAAGAAACCCATTTTTTACAGCTAGCAGGGAATGTACAACAGCACTAGGCCCGCTTTCCCATCTCAGACTAATCTCAGGTGATGAATTAACAGGTCCAGCCATAGATTTACAGTCAGAACCTGTTGCAAAAAGAAAACAAATCTGCATTAAAATTTTGCAGTGTACAGAAAATCAATTATGATGTAATTATTTCCACCTCTATTTCCAATTATTTCCGTCCAACCGCTTTTCCAAGAAGTACCATAGAGCTATTATTCATAAAAGGTAGTGTTGCAAATACAGAACTTCAGAGCAAATTTCTAAGTATATCACTTCAAAGTACAAAACTAAAGAGTACATGTAAGAACTAGTACCTCACTGCGACAAGAGAAAGGACAATGCAGAAGTACCACCATCCACAAAAAAAATTTGTGTTTCCTTGCTGTCTTGACAATGGAAAACCAATTATTTTGCATACTTTTCCACTAAGTCTTTGAATTTCAATTCAGAAAAACATTAAAGTCACTTCACTCTCTCAGGAGAGCAGGTATTTTCTTGGAAAGGCTGAACTTCCTGACTTAGGAACCATAAATAGCAATGCAGTAAGATAGAGAACAGGACCACATATGCATTGCTTGAGTGGCAATAGACTTGAACCGTAAAAAACTCTGGCACTTTCTTGCTAATTTCAGTATCTTTAATCAGTAAGGACAATTGCAACATTCAACTAAAAAAGTTCTAAAAACCATAATAAACTAAACTAAACTAAAAATTTAAGGTAACCAGGTGAGGAGGTGAGCAGTATCCATTTCTTGTACAAAATAGTTACCCCATGGGATTCCCAAGTCATCTCATCACTATGATGGCTGACCTACAGAAATTAGGTCTGGGTCAAGAAGCATAATCATAGTAACTATAGAAATAACAAGCCTTAAAACTTGAAAGATACCTCAAGAAAGAAACTCACGAAAAATCAACTGAGTTATGTCAATTCATCATGCAACAGACACTGCCTGGAGCTACGGCAGCCTGACAAAGTAATCAATTTGCTTTCCTATCTGTACATTAATTAGGCTCCTCTTCCTGTATAGTGTGCCAGTTCATGGATGACCTGGCACAGCAGCAGAGTCAGGACTTATGCACTTATCTACTGGCACTAGAGTCAGGGTAGACGGATGCACTGTTGATTTGGGCCAACAAAGAACAATGGCAAGATGCACATGATAATCTTCAGCCTCTGCTGTGAACCAGAATCTCTCCCTTTGTTACCTCTGTGAATAGAGGTTTCCACAACACCAACAGCCATGACTCCATCCTTCAATCTTTCCAATGTTTAAGAACTGCTAAAACTCATATTCCCCTTCCCCACAAAAATCCAGCCCAAAAACCAAGCAACCAACCAAAACCATACTGCAAGCATCAGGTATCTTTTTAGGCTCAGTCCAGACAGAAGTGAATAAACTATTGGCAGCCCAGGAGAAGAAGAGAAACTCTCCAGACAGAAGAACAATGACCACTCTGTTCAATGAATCTCTGCAACTGGTTCGGGAAACTTTGTTTCCCTCAAGGATCCATATACTTCCTACACATACAGATAAAGAAATAAGCAGCAGGTGCCCTAAGTATTTCTGCATCAGAAAAGAGTGCTTGCATTGTTGCTGGAAGAATCCAAAGTACAGAAAAAGAGCAGAGGAAAAGAGCACACATTCAGTCTCAGCCTTGAGTCAATTTTAGTTATCTTGCAGATACCTGAAAAGGGCAGTGTGAAGGGAAGATGGAGTAAAAATTGCGTTAAACACTTTGGAAGCTGCTGTGAACTGCTGTTGCCTTCGCACGAGCATGTCAAACACGGTAAGATCTCCGAAAAGCACATCCCTCCCACAGTACCTCTGCCATACTCCATTCCCACCTTCTTTTGGTTTTGCTGCCAGGCAAGATCTGATAAAGTTGCAGTCCTGCATCCAGCCCTGCAGGGAAATGTACAGCTGCCATGTTGCCCTCAACTGAGTCCAGCTTTTACCCACATTCTCTCCCTTTTTACACCTACTGCATTAACAGTATAGTAGATTTTAAATGGTTATTTTCATCCAGAACATCTTGTAGACTGTAATTATAACTTGAGTATTCACTGCTTTGTGTGGTTCCTCAGGTTACTGGTTACAATTGTTAATGCAGCACTTGAGAAAGATTTATTAAAGGTCTTGGAGGGGGAGGTTGTTTTTATTGGGATATTATCAAACACATTTGCTCAATTGTTTAGTTGTATTTTGTTACCTTTAACTCTTTTAAACGGTCTCTTGTGATCTGATTCTCAAGCTTTTTCTGAACTTTTCCTCTTTTTGTTCTAATAGAAATGAGTATGGGACATGGGGAGCAGCAGCAGCTGCAGAAGATTCCTGACAGTACAGAAATCATAGTGGAGAGAAAAGATCAGTAGAGAGAAGATGAACATTACAGAATGGGAGTGACCAGCAATGCAAAAAAAGTGTTGTTGGCTCACCCATTCAGGTACTCACCAGAAAGAGAAAGCAAGAGATACAAAGTGGAAGTATTTGGAGATTCCAATCACGTTACAACCTTTTTATCCACAAAATAATTAGACAGTGCACAAGCCTCTCATGATCAGCTGAGAAGCATTATCATTATCAGAGGTTCTAGTTGTAGATACACAGAAGAGCAGGAAAGTGGCATGTTCGTATTATTTACTCCCTCTGGCTTTTACAGAGGATATGGCAGGTAACCAGAAATCAATTTGCCTACTGCATGAACTGAAGGTCAGCCACGAGTCCTCCCTGCTGGACCTCTTCCTTACCTTCTGATGCTTGAATACAACATCATGCAACAGCTGCTCAGGCAGCAGCTGCTGGCAACGGCTCAGCTTACCAGTAAATGGGTTCTTTAGCCAGGGCATCAGAGGCTGTACCACCTCTGAAGCTGAAGCACCTCCTGAACAAAGCCCATGCTGATAGAAGGTTAGAATAAAAAATGGCAGCCAACAGCAGCTATAGCTATTTCCTGGAAAAGGAGTTGAACCAGAAGCAGGTGCATCAGGGATCTGCCTCAAAAAACCCCACAGTGCAACAGAGCTTACATCCAGCAATCCATGTAGAAGGCTGGCAGAGGGGAGCAGACTGTGACATGAACTGCCACACCAATATGTCATGCCAAGGAAGAAACCTCACCCATGAGAACTCGGTGTTCTGGCAAAGAATGTATATATTGTACTCATGCCCAAGAACAGCTCTGACAAGACACTGGTTGATCTATTGTGCGAATATCTGGCGTGAAACTACACTCTTTGTATCAAGCTTAAAAAAAACCAAAAAAACAACCAACCAAAAAACCCCAAAAAACCAAAACAAAAAACCCAACCCAAAAAACAATTGCCTGTCTTTAAAGCTCATATTTCCCAACAGAGGAAATTTTTTAAGTTTTCTTAAACCACATATTATAAGTCTGTTTAAACTGTGTGTATCATTTAATCTAGAGGAATTGATCTTGAAAAAAAGAAATATTCCTTCAAAGGAAGGTACATTAAGCAAAGTACTATTAGACTCATAAGGGAGTTCCATCTTCATGAAACAATAACACAATGCAATGTGTTGTGGTTCCATCCTGCCACTTATTTATTCATCCTTTTTAATGTATGGCAATGAAGAAAGAAATCAGAGTTCTAAACCAGCATAAAAGGGATGCTATTGTACTAACATAAAACTGTGTTTGCATTTTTATTTACTTAGAACAAATGCTTCCAGCTCCAATTTCACCACACTGAATTGTTAGTTCTTACCAACAGTTCTGTTGCACAGATACTGTCGAACACCAATATTTCCCAGTTGGTTTGGTATCACTTGGTTGACCTGTAGGCATATTTCTGTGTCTTCTCCTCTGATGTCAATTTCACCATTAACACCAAATACTTGAAAAACCACAACAGACATCTGTCAACAAAATCCAGATAAAACAATATAAGACTATAAAATGAATTTACAGTGATTATTGTTTGTAAGGTATGTCTAAACTTTTTCCATCACAAAAGGAAAAAAAACCCTCTGTATCTAAAACCCTTGCTCACAGAGAAGCACAGAGTTTTCTCATTTCTTTTCTTTTTGTACACATTGGCTTCATAATGGATTGCTCAGCAGCCTGTCCAAAGACAGACACTTGTATTTATACCCTACTGACACCAATTCAGAATTGGCTAGAAAAACCATGGAAGTGAGAAAGTTTCCTTACTCTGACAGAGAAGTACATGATCTATGTGATACCTGAAATGTCAGGTATCTGACATTACCTACAACAGATCCACAACTGCATTCAACTTTATGCATGTCATAAGCACAACCAAGCACTTGCAGGGCTGAATCAGACCAGGTTAAATAGCTAGGATAGGCTACTAAACTTTGGCTATCTGCATAGTAGTCAGCCCTTTTTCTCTATTTACTAGGTTGCAGTATTTTTAAAAAAGAAGTAGAAGCCAGTTTTCAGTCAGCTTTGGTATCAGAAGATGTGTGTCCACCATTATTACTACTATTTTGGGTTCATTTTTCTAATAACTTGAAAAATCACCTCTAAAAGGAACAATTTTAGTTCTGTTTTAAAGTTTAATTTACAGAATCATGTATTCTAATGGAATACAATAATATTACCATTTCTTCACTAGTTTCATGGGCATTTTCTGAAGCAGCACTCATGGCATCTGGAGATGACCCATCACAATTTTCAATCACTGTGCCTCCTTCGTGGACATTTTCTGATGGGCTTTGATAGTTCGTGGCTGTAATACCTTCCATAAATACATCAGCAAAAATGCAAAGTTAGCACAGCATAACCTGAATCACTCCTACATTAAGAGTAAAGTCAGTGTCTGTTACTGTATGCATACATTAACTCATTTTTGAACATGAGTTGACTGGCTTATTAAACAAATATTTATGATTGAATTGCCAAATCCATTCCTCTTACAGAGAGTTCAAAGTTCTAAATGCTAATCAAAAGTAAAGTAGGATATAGTGACAAAACCAAGAAAGTACTCTACATGTGTTGTTAAAAAAAAACTCTGAAGACATTTTTTAGTCTTCTAAATCAAATAATATAAATGTGATCCCGCCAGAAAAAAAAAAAATTCCAAGTTGTGTATCTAAAATACTGCACAGTGCGTTTAGAGCAGATGCTTGTGTTTGTATGTCTAGAGAAATAAGCTACATATATTTTCATTAAAGCAATCGTGATAATGTTTCCTTGACAACTGGAAAGCATAGATACTTAACCTTCAGTTAAAGATTGTTTAACAGGCTAAAAAGACATATAAAGGTTATTTAAAATGGAAAATGTATTTTATGGCATACTCCCACATAAGCACATGCAGGAATACTCCTACAATTCAAATATATAACAGGCTTGCAAGTGAAGCGGTCTTCTCATTATTGCTCTAGACTGAAGAGAAATCCTACAGAGAAAAAATAGTCCGTCTTTATTCAAATTAGAATTATCAGAAAAGAGGTAGCAATAAGGTCTTCTTACTCTATTTCCTGACATGAGAAAATTATTCCATCAGTATATGCATAGATGAGCAAAAATTGGACAAATACCTGCTACTAGACAGTCAATAGCTAGGAAATGCTCCTTAAGGGATGAGCTGCAAGGAGAGCACCAAACCTATCTGCCTGGTAATTAGCATGGTGAGCACTAGTGAAAACTCATTTCTTTTTCATCCACTTCTAAAATGAAAGCTTCTTTACCACTTCAAGTGTAACACTGATTCAGGCTACAACCTGTAAGAACTTGCAGCCAAAGCAGTTGCTTTTAAGCATAGCAAGGAACAAGTTCTGCTTAATTCTGATTTGCAACACAGCACTTCAATGCTCTTACTTTCTTCGAGAGAGGAAAATTAAGCAGTGTTAAAATTAAATAGTGCTGCTTAAGTAGCACACCTTATTGCTTTCCCTTGAAATGATATATGGTGAATACACTTGGTATTACTGGTGAAAGTAACAGAAATAGTCTTGTAAAGTATCTAGGATTTGCTGGACTGGAATTCTTTTGAGCATGACTTTAATAACAAACAACATTTTCATGTATTGCTTAAAAATGTTTTGTTAAACCTACTTACCTTTCTCCAGAAAGCTTTGACTATCACTTCCATCACTCTCTATCAAATGATCCTCTAGCATCATACTATCAATAGAGATAGTATCCAGAGAGACTTGTGATGGACTTCTCTTCATATTTTTGTAAGAAACAGAGAATGCAGGGAGGTTGGATGAGCAGCGTTCCTTAGGCTTAGCACTTTTAAAATATAAAGATATGGGGAAATTATTATTTCAAATTAAAGGAAATACATAGAAGTTACTTTAAAAATTCCTCTAAACCAAGCAAGATATAAAAGAAAAAATCTGATTATTCAATAATCCTTTGATAAGAAAAAGAGGTAAATGTAGAAACAACATACATTCATCTAGGTATTTGTGTCAATACTTCTCTCAATTCATATTTAGTAACATTTAAACTGAAAGTAAATAGTTTAAATCAATTAACTAACACTTCATTTTAGCTTTCACTGAATGCTGGATACTGCATAACTTCTTACATGCTTTAAAAATTTTCATCTACTAGAATCACAGAACAGCCTGAGTTGGAAGGATCATTGAGTCCAACTCTCTAAGATGCTCCCTTCCTGACTGCTGAAAGTACTACAAGTCTGTGGCCAACAAGATTGCTAAATATTTTCAAAAAGTAGGAAAACTGATTTAGTATTAAATCTTCTATACCTTGATGAAGACTGGGATGCAAACATTTTAACTGAAGTCACTTTGTCTTTGTTGATTTCAAGCTCTTCAGATTCTAAGGCAGCTTCTGTTTCCAAGTCAGCGACTTGGTTAGGACAGCCTTCAGTCGTGCCTTCCTGTTCATTTAACTTATTTGAGAATATGTTTCTGTCATCCTCTTTATCAATGAAAAATTCAGTAGAATCTTCTCTCTTATTTAGAATGGACACCGAATCCCTAGGATTCAAACTACTTTTCTCACTTAGAGGTCCACAGACCTCCTCTGAATCACTTCTACTAAAAAGTCCACTGCTTCCTCCTTCACTTGTGTCTCCCAAACCTTTATCTGACGCATCATCGGAAAATGACATTGCTTTCTGAAAATCCATATTACTGTCTGATTTAAACAGAAGAGGATCTATTAAAATTCCTTTATTAACTTCAGCATTCAGAGGCTTGCAGTCATTTACATAATCAAAATTAGTAATACCAGCTTCCGCTATCTTACTACCAACTAATTTACTCTTACTTGAAGTAAGAGTTTCCCCATTTCCCACAGGGGAGAGTTCTGATGCCACGGGACTTCCTTCTTCCTGACCAGGAGACTTACAAGGGTTTCCCTGAGTCACTGGATGGAGCAGTAAGGCTACTTCTGCACTCTTCAGCAGGATCCCAATGCAGACATCTGTTTGCTTTGCAGGTTTTCCTGTCACTGCCTCTACGTCATTCCTTAAGTTTTCCAGGAGCAATACAAGAGATTCATGGAGAAACAGCAAAAAAAGATACTGGTAGTGATTGATCTGCACGCTTACATGTTTTTGAACATGGACAAGAACATGTACATCTGCATCAGAGGAAGAGCTTTCAGAAAGCACTCCTGAAGTCTCAGACATTTGAATGCCATTGGTCGAGGGCTCTGTCTCACTGCTGTAATACTCCTTTAGAAGTTTCTTACGTTGCAATCTATTAGAGAGATCGCTAGATTCACTTTTTGGAATGTTCAAGGCTGTCTGATTATGTGGTACAAGCTCTTTTTGTGACTTTGCAAATCTTACTGGCTGGCAAATCCAAAGTGAAAGCGGGAAAGAGTCCACAAAGCTTATTGGTCGGCCTTTCCCACTTTTTGTTCCTTCATAATCTATCCAAAACTGGGAAAAATGCATGGCCCAAACATCAGTAGCTGCAGATGTCTTTAATGCATATTTATTCAATTCTGGGATGATATAACCTTTATAAACATCATGCATTTTGGTATCTTGTTCATGAGCGTGTCTCTGGAAGATTGGATGCAAAAGATTAAAATTTTTTGGGGACTTAGGAAAAGTGGTGAAAGTTCTACTGAAAAATTCGGAGTCCTTGAAGTTCTGAAACAAAGCTTCTAGATCAGAGTGTCTGCAGTTTGGTGAGCATCTGGTATTCGTAGCAATCATCTCTGAACTTTGAATGGAAAGTGCACGAGGTTGATCTTTATGAATTTCAGGTTTGTTTTCAAATGGGATGATGATCTGCAAGGGAGAAATACATCTGGTCTAGTTAAAAATATGTAGATTAAGAAGGTATACAATTAAAGAAACAAAATAATAGCCATGAAAGCTGATACAAAGGAATAGAATTATAGTTTTATGAGAAATAAAGTACAGTGACACAGAACAGGGATAAGTCAGGCTCACAGACTATGATTTATGTTTTCTGTCATTTTTAAGAAGGATGTTGTGGCATCAATATTTGTACAAAAACATAAGGGTCTCAGGCTTTTCTTATCTGAAGGTCTTAAATTTAGTTCAGCTATATTAGGCTGAAGTGGCTCATTTCTTCAACTCAAGCAGCTTGGTAGAAAGCTTTTTCAAGTGTTTCCAAAATTTACAGCTTTGAAAACCAGAGAATTTTAATTTGGAGTTCAGTCTGGCTTGTCAGATGGGGTTTTTCACCATATCGAGTACTACAGTATTTTATTTCCATGTTAAGATACAAGCAAACACTTAAGTGTGCTAATGCAGCTAATACTTCTAATATTGCACATTACAGATTAGGTATTTTTCACAGTTATCTGATAATCATAATTTATTTGCTTCATCAGGAAAATAATAATATACTTCAACTCCTAAAGAACAACAGAATAGTTCAGCACACTGTATTTAATTTAACTTGCATATTTTTAGTGCACATTTTAAAGTAAACATATTTTATGCCAAATCCTGTATCTTAAATTGTTAACATGAACCTTGGCCACTCTAGTTGTGCTAGTATCAGTGACACTGCTTTGTATCACAATATCTCCACTCTGAATCTAGAAATTATGAGTAAAAAAATCATCTCTAAAGACACTTAAAGATGGGGGTAATGAAGCTTCTTCATATAAATACAAGGACTCAAAAAAAAAAATCCCCAAATAAAATAATTAACTATATGATATGTAAACATCAAACACACTATTAAAATATTCATCATTTGCTAGAATAAAAATAATGCTGTTAATACAGGAGTGACATAATTAATATGAATCAAGGTTTGAGGGATGTAACAATACTTTCATCTTCTCTTAGTTTAGTAGGCTATCCCCATATTCTATATCAGATCAATCTATATTTGCAGTTTTCCAATTGTTTGCTCTTAATAACTGTTTTTATTCAGTACAAACCACATCCTTTTAAAGTTCCATTAAGTATGTAGCAAGAGCTTGGGAAGTTAACTATCTCTCCATATGCTGACTTTTTAGAACCTTTGAAACCTCTGCTGTGGGCACCACTGAAAAGACTCGTTTTGTTCACCTCTGAACCTTGGAAACCATACAATGAAATGCCAAATTCAAACAGTGGATGGGGATGGGTGGGAAATTTATCTGCTCAATAATCCCTTTTTTACAAAGAAGGAGAAGACAAGGGAAGCAAAAATTTGATGTTCAGCTGCATTGACAAGCACCACTCCTCTGGAATAAGCATACAGAGAACTCATGTACCTGAACTACATCGACAGCCAGCATGAAACAGAAAATGGTGAGAATGGGTTTTGGAGAAGGAAATAAATCTTCAGATTAACTGCTTTCTTTACCCTAGACATTCATTAACAAGGCAAAAGAGTTTTGATATATTACAACCAGAAGAACAAGGGAGGGCCCTTACATTAATATAGAGTATAAATATTAATTTTCCACTAGCTATTCTTACTTTACTGTTCAATTTCTTTTTAGTTTTGCTATGTCACTGACCACAGGGAAATAATTTGTTAGTACTCCCACTCAGGTCTTCAATACAAAACCAAAATACCCCTAGGACACAGATGAAGGACTACTGGAGAGACGATGTCTGTCTTCAAACCATCATATTCTGCAGAGCTTTTTAGAGTAGCATTCTTTCATTCATTTAGGTATTTATTTCTTAAGTTGCTTTGCTAACAGCTTTTAAGAATAAGAGAAGAAATAGTCTTCCAAGGAACCACAAAACCCCTCCTCAATGACAGCGTACCTTTAACATTAGTCCATCCACTCTAACATCAACATGTTCATCTGATTTTGAATTGTCATTTAACTTGTACATGGCCATGAACTGAATAAGACTCTGTTTCAAATCCAACACAAACTGGTTTAGCCAAAGAATACTCCTCTGATCCAGGGTGAACTGTAAAGCATTCAGCTGGCCATACAAATTGGGACATGGAACTAAAAGAGAAAAGAAAACGAAACCATGAGAATAAGTAAAATGTTTATGTGTTGGGTTATGCTTGGTTTTTAAATGATTGCAAACTTACATTTTCACCAGTGCTTTTCATCAGAGAAAGAACAGAAAACCTGCTCCTTGAGCCTCAAGGAAGAATAAATTGTTAGGGGATACCTGAAGCGATGCTTCTTTCTCTCACTCCAAGCAAGCAACTGAATTTTTGAGTGTAAAAAAACTAAGAATAGAATTAAGTCTGAGGAAAGGGGGAGAATATTCTCATTACAGAGGAAGGGCAAGACCATGGAAATTTGCTGTCCTCAAGTCCCATCCCCAAGAACTCCACTAACATTTCTGTATTTAAAACAGGGCCAGCCACAGAACACATTCCTACAAATAACTCCAGCAGCTCTTTGTTGCATTTTAGATATTACTGAAATAGTTTGAGTTCTTTTATGCAGCCAGACAGTGAAACTGCAGAAACATGTGGATGTTGGACAATGAATAATTCATGTGCCAGTAAAAATGCTGCAAGTGTTTTCAGAATGAAAACCCATGTTTATAAAAAACAGTATTAATAGGAGTTTGCCAGGAGCACGCACTGTGGAAATGGAGCAGTCTTGTGCTCTATCCATTTTAGAAAGCCATTACCTACTTCCGAGCTTTAAGCTTCACAAAGGTGAAAGTAACACACAAAATTTATGCTTCAGTACAAAAAAAAAAAAAAGAAGTCTTACTAGGAAAGTCTTTTCCATCTGGGTAGTAATATTCAGTGAATTCAATATGAATAGCTGGCATTTCTGGTGGAAGATAAAGTGACTTTTTATTGCAAGAGATCAGAGCTTTAGGGGAAGAACGACACTGGTCTGCTGTTGAAACCTGTAAAAGATAAAAGGTTATTTCATTAATACATTGCATTTTTATGAATGATTAAGCATTTGTAGTTGCACAGTACTGTCCCTAGTAAGGTAACATTCCACAGCTCTTGGGTGTATGCCCCCAAGTACAACACAAAGTGCTGACAATAAGGAACACTCAACTGCCTTGTAGCAGAAATGATTTGCATAGATCAGTTTCACAAGAAAACTGTTTTAAAGGTACCAGATCCCCTTCCTTCGTGAGAGGCAAGAGGCAGCAGGTCACTTTCAGAGGTGTTCAGCAGAAGCCTAGAATAATCTGATTTTTTATTGCAAATACTACAGCTCCTGTTTAAGCATTTATGCTTGGATGGAGTGTATTTCCATACAGTCTGGTCTAGATAAGGGACAGATAAGCTAGATAATTTTATTACACGTGTTAGGAAGTTCTTGTATTGTCCTAAGAACAAATTCCAGTACACAGGCCAACTCTCAAACTGTATGCTAAGCAAGGTGTTCAGCATGCACCTGGCAGAGATGTGTTTCCTTGGATATGCCTGAGGGTCTGCTTCACAGGAGAATCAAGACACTACAGAACAGTAATCTCCATTTCTGTTTCCTTACAATGTCAATTATGAAACAAGTAAGAAATCGCCATTTTATATATATTTCACCTGAAATTTTATTGAATGTATCCTAGTTTAAAAAGTATGTTGCCAAAACAAAGCTCTTTCATTCAACAGTTAGTAGGTCAAACTGCTAGCTTGAAATTACCCAATGTATTCTAGTAGACATCATCATCTATTCAATATTAATGAGTTTCACTGGAAATAATGAATACATGACCTTTATAAGCCTGCTTCACTCTATGTAGCTGTTTTCAAGAGGCAAACATATCCGCATTAACACACACAAAAATTCAAGTAAAATAATCTATTTAGAAAAATAGCTTTTAGGAAATTGCATAGAAACAATGACAATTTAAAAACTGAAAACGTGTTTGTGTAGAGAGGAGGAGACAAGAGCAGAAGGCAAATGGAAACACGAACAGTACGAAACAATAGTATAAAACCACTTCAGATCCAGATGAAGGCTCCTAGCAGCAATCTGCAACCTCCCACAACACCAGAAGTGATGTGGCAGAAAAGTGTTGGAAATTGCAACAAGAGCAAGTAGAAATCACAATGACGAAGGACACACACTAAACATTTTTGTTAGGACCTGAAATTTAGAGTAGATCCTCCCATATCACTACCATTCTGCCTAACAGAGATACACTCCTCCTCTATTCCACTTGCCACAGAACAGTGAATCTGGACCACAACCAGCAACTAAAACTACTCATTCTGACAAAGGGGAGGGGGATGGAAATGGTTGAAGTGTCTGCTCAAAATACCACTGGAGAGGGAATGGCTGGAAAAAAACATTAAAAACTTTAAAAAAACCTCTTAGCAGCTTTTAATGTACTTTGAAAAATATAACAATACGAAAAGCATGATATACAAAACCACATATAAAAATATTAGGCACATATGACAGTACAATGAAAAGATTAAATATAAATTCCAAATTCATAATTTGGAGAACAGTAGAACTTGGATCCAACACATAATTGTGACAGGATAACAATTTTAACAAAGCAGAAGCAGGTCCATAAAGGTCTAATCCAATAACGAATGGAAAGATTTATTAATTTCAATGGGCTTCATATTATCCCTTAAAAACCACGGTTATAAAACAGTCAAGGGTGGAGTAGCCCGAGTTTTACTAACTTAAAGAAATGTACCTGATATATATTGAAATCTGCAAGTCTAACCACAATAGGACTAGACATCAGTTTGCCCTTTGGTTGTTGGGAAGATACAGAAGAAGCCCTAGATGTTCCTTTCGGTGTCTGTTCCTTGCCTGTAGGAAAGAATAGTGACGGAATCATTGAAAAGAAAAGTCTCTTTTCTTCATAGTTTTAATACTTCATGGAAGTAGAGAATTAATGATGTAAGCAAAATACCCGTTTGTAGGTTCTGAGGAGATACAGCAGGAGGTGATTTGGGAGGAGAATCTAAGACCTGATCCTTCACAGCCTGCTTAAGCAATTCAACATTGCTTTTGAATTCATTTAATAATTCTTTGGCCCATCCACTTCTGGTTTTAGTGGCATCACTATAATGCATCCAGTGATCACAGCTGTCTCCTGCAAGTAAGAGAAATGGGGAAAATATTAGCTCGTTTGAAATTTTGCTTCTAACTGGATAACAAGTTTGCACTATTTCACAATTATTCTTCAAACTATAAGCTCATTGCATGCTGTAATTATAGAACAACAGCAGTCATACCAGACGTTAAAACAGAAGTTATATTTTCCATAAACCGTCTCAGCACTTCACGAAATCACTCAGAATATAGCACTGCCAGCTGCCTTATAATATCACTAACACTCAAAATATCATTGAGTATTTTCAGTTCAGAGAAATTTCATGACACATTAATGTCATATGTGAGAACATGCAAAAAAATGTTCAATTGAAAAAAAAAGTGAGAGCAAGTAACAGAAAGATGTTCTCATGCTCACTTTTTCCAAGCTTATCTTTCCTGCCAGAACTGTGTCCTAAGAAGTTCCTGGTCCCTTTCCAGAAATGTATTCTTTTTGTCTTGGTTCTCTAGCACCTTTACAGCACACAAACAAGAAGGTAAGTTCAAGAAGTGCTGCAGCACACACAGCCTTAAAAATCAATCCCACTGGAAAGTCTTTTATTCCTATTTTCAACTCCAACATGCTTCTGTTGGTCAAGCACTCAAACCTCTGAAAGAAGCTGCGGTATCTTCAAACAGTCCCTGTAAAGACATTCCACTAACCTGTTCAGTAATAAGGATGCAATAACAAATAGCTTCTATCAGTTGGTACATCACTCTTTAAATACTACCATGTGAAAACTTACTTTATTTGGGACTTAATGAGTTTTTGGATAGTTATACTGGGGATGGGCAAATATGTTTGCTATTAAAATAGGAAAATGATTTTGGAAAAAAATGTGATTTCAAGTCTAAATGCAAATATTGCAGCATTGAAGAAACTTTTAGGGTGGGATCTATCACAAGAGATGGTGTTTTTCCCCACCCTTCTTCCTCACAGTTATCTTTGTTGGTTATTCACATTTTTATAGCTAAGGAAGAAGATAAAGGAACAGGGAAGAAACCAGCAAGGGAACAAAAGGACAAAGATGCCTTAGACTGAAGCCCATGACACTGGGATTCTCCAAAACAGGGCTAACATGGGGTTACCCCAAGCACATGCACACAAACCCTGAAGGACCTACAGGACTTTGTTAGCAACACCATAAGGAAAGCTGTAATAGCCCTTCTGGGAACTCAGTTTGGCAGCTGCCTCTCTGAAGTGCTTGCACACTAACACATGCAGCATCATGTGGGAGCAGGGAAATCACACCCCTGGATGCAGGGGTCTGTGATCTCATTAGGATCACAGACACCAGGCGAGACAGCACACCCAACTGAAATGCTGGGAGGGCTTTTAGGAAGCACAACAGTGCACGCAGGGCAAGACCAGTGGGAACAGATGGAGTTCAGCCTTGGGATGGATGATCAGCCAACTCAGTGTTTACAGGCTGGGAGTAGAGGACAGACCAACATGGATGATGATGTGGATTTCTGCTCCAGATCATCTGATTAGGAAGATGATCAGACCCTTTTTCTTGTCACATGCTTTGTAATGTATCCTGTCTCTTTTAAATTTTTTAGATTTCTACTGGAAATTATTTATGAGAAATGTTTTATTTGTAAGAAACACTTCTTTGAAAATTGCTGACATTTTTTAAATAAGATTTCTTAACAAAAGGCTACACAACTGAACCTCTGCACACTGAGATTCTTGTTCAGCAAAATAAAATAAAAAGCAAAACACTGATTAGAAATGGACATAAAATGATAGATTTCTATATATGAAAAAAATCTAACAGATTGATTCTTGCAAATATCCAATTAGTGAATTCTCAATATGCAATACTTCCTTCCTCTGTCAACACAAAATTCTCTTCATGTCAGAAATTTGTTAACACTGTTTTGTTGACCAAACAAAACACTGAAAAGCATTTGGCCTAAAATAGCTCATTCACAGAAATTAAATTGGTTCCCAGGTTGTTGCTTTTGTTGTTTTTGCATACAGCAGGAAGTAAAAAGGTGCATTTCAAATGGTTTGAGCATGATTATCCAAGCTATGTAACACGTACACACAATTTTTTTTAACTTTCAAGCAAGATAGCTACAGCCACAGGTCATTCATAAAATGCTTGCTTTCATACCTGCTTTGTGAAATGGATAATAGTCCACCGTTAAATAGCTGAAGGAAAGCTGCATGGCCCCTCCTGTAACACGTCTGTTTGGGTCTGTAAAACAAAACAATGCTTGGCTCTGCAGACATTGCATTTAGCACGTTAGTTCTCACGTTGCCGTAATCCTTTAAACACCTAACAGCTACTACTTTCTTCCCTTTACTGTTTCTCCTTACAACCCCCTTATCTTCCTTCAAAATTTTCATTCAGATAGTCTTCACTGGTTTCTAAAGATCAGCTTGTGGGATTCTGTACTCAGCCACTACTTACAAATTGCGTACTGTTTTCAATGCTATTAAAAAGACAACGCTTTGAAAACGTATCACTGCAGTCTTTCTGAAACAAAACTTTTTACACTGAATATATGATTATGATCAGTCTTTGAAGTCAACATTTACTTTCAAGAATACTATATAATATAATTTTATTTGACAAACATTGCAGTGAAGGGGTCTTTGGAGAATCTTACCTTCTGACTTCTTCCACTGTTGAATTTAAACTTCATGGCCAAAAATAAAGGACCAATAAAGAGATAAATTGCTGACAGATAAATTCCAACTGCAGTAGATACACTGCATATAAGGAAATACATCTCTAGCCAGTGAACCTTGTGCTCTGCTGCTCTGAAAGTGTCTTCCCTAATCAAGGAAATGCATTTGTTAAACCCTACACTTTTCATACTCTTCTTCAGCAGACCTTGTATGTTTCCATAAATCTTTTAGTGACCAGCCAGCTTCTTGGATATACACTAGTATCTCATTCTCCTAGGATCACTTTTAAAAGGCATGAAAAAAGTGCCTTCATTTGTCTTCCTTTTTTCTGATTCTAAATGTGACAACATGCAATATGCTTTTGTTTAAAAGAAACAGGACAAGATTTACACACAAAGTTTTAAGGTCACAGGACACTTGTTCCTTCTTTCCATGTGCTGCAGACCATACCAAATTGTCTAAATTAGGAACACAAAGAGGACTGGTGTTTTATTAGTCGGTATTTATAAGAGTATTATAAAAGCAGATTGTATAGTGACCCCATCAAGCCACAAAAATGTTGCCACTGCATTCTTCATAAGCCAGTTAACTTATAAAACAAAAAACCCAGCAGTAACAATCAGACTGACAGAATCAGTTCCTAGAAGACAGAAAAAGCACAGAAGCTACTAGCACTCTTAGGTTTGGCACTTATTCTAAAATAATTACATTTAATAATGAAATGTCCTAACAGAGCCACCTAAATGATTTTACATGTGTCCACAGACACTGGGGACAATTATGACTATTCCTCTAAACTAAAGTCTCTTAACTTTATTGTACTATTATTGTCTCAGTATTGTATTCCTCAAAATGTCTCCTCTAAAGATGCTTATGATTCACAGATATGTTACTCTAAAAAAAAAAAAAATTACCTTTTTCTTTAGAATGGATATCATCACATATATGTAGGTCCAAATGGGAAATTACTAAGTGATAAGAAGTTTCCTTAACATCAAAATCATTAAACAATTTTACTATTGCATCGTTTTGATCAGGTGCTGCTGTTGTCTGGTGCGCTTTCACCTGCTGGGAGCTGGGTGCAGGGGCAGAGCTCTGAAAAAATATTCAGTCACAATTACAATACAATTTATAATGTTTATAGCTTCTTTCAAGCGTAAGTATCCGTTTATTTACACAAAACAGGCCTTTGAAACAACGAAAAGTCTGCACGACATGCACTCCCCCTTGGATCATTGCTGAGATTTACGTGTACTGTTTTAGAATAAAGCTGAGCTGAGCCAATGGGTGTGTGTCACTGCACTGCAGTGCCAGTGCATCCCCCATTCTCCCCATTCCTCACACTTCTTTACCCGCCTTGTCACTTGCAGCACTGGTATTTTTCTAACTTTCGTTGCAAGCTGTTCAGGGAACTAAACAAACAGTGGGCTCTTTCTGCTAATTTAGCTCCTCAAGCTACATCACAGTAGGGTCAAGCATGAGTCGGTGCCAGTATCAGAGAACAGGTGAGATGCAAGTACAGGGCACCAAAGAAGCGGAACCTCCCTGTTAGATTGCTGTGGCTAAACCTTCACAGCACAGCATAAGGCATCAGGACCAGCACAAGAACTGAACTCTCTGTTACAGTACACTAGCTTTACTCTAAGAGATTCCCTACAACTGACTGTACTCAGTAATCAATCACGTTTTATTTTATAGCACTTATCTTCTATCAGTGCATTTGTCCTGCTTCTTCATAGACAAGAAGAGGTGCCTCTCCTCAACACTCATAAAGCCCAGTTGGGTCTAGCCTGCCCTATGTGCTGAAGAACACCAAGATTTACATGAAGCATGAACAGCACAGATATACCAGCAGAAATATGTTTAAAGTAGAATTGTTTTTCACTATATATTCCAGCGAGAGCTGCATGAAGGTAAGCTCTTAATAAAAGCTCATTTTTCAGTACCATCTTAACAAATTGGACAAGCACTTCAATCATTATAGTAAGCATACCTACCCACATATTAAGGTTACCTTAGTGTGTCTTAATTATCTAAATGCATAACCAGGAAATATTTGGAGAACAAATTTACTAAACAGTCAATAAAGAGTTAAGTAAATACGTAAGTCTAAACACTCTGTATACGGATAAAGAAGTAAAACTTATTTTCTGCAGTTAACATCAATACACAAAATCTTGCAAAATAAAGACTATTTTAAACTACGATTCATTCCCAGTGTAATTTAAGATATACAGCTGAATGAAAATGAGTAACTGAACATTATCTAAAATAAACTAACACAACTAACCACACTGCGTTGTATTGTAGAACACCTGATAATGATATAGTAAGACAATCAATTCTCATACCTGGGCTGTTTCAGAAGCCAAGCTTTTCCTCTGTTCTGCTGATTTCTCTATGGCTTCACTAAGAGATTTGGCATACTGCACCATGGCTTTCAATTGGGAATCAGTCAAAACCCACAGCAAATCATCCAGAATCAGAACCAGTTTGGATGCCACAACATTACAGTCTTTTAACTGTAAAATAAAAATTTAAAGAAGCTGAACTAAGTATTTATATTTCTTATATTAAATACATGGGGTAAAGAAAAGCTACATGCAAAAAGCAATAAAAAACATCTTTTATTTTAAATTTTATTCCTCTCATTATTAAGAAGTACCTAAGACACAGTATATTTATGCCTCACACTATGTATTTGGCATGCACCAGATATTGAACTGCTGCATTTCTCTAAATATAAGTAGTGCAAATACTACCTGAATCTAGAGAGATAAAACAGTAAGCACCACCACAAACAAAGCTCTGCAGATCAAACCATTTTATTAATATAGGTCTTCATTGTATTGGTATAAGGTCTTCATTTTCAAAATCTGCCTGCAGTATTTCTTGTAAACTCTACAGTCTTACCAGTTACATGTTACTATAAATTTAGTTTAGGGAATTCTACATTCAATATGGCCTAAATTTAAAATTTTTACTATGTGCATGTATGCATTAAGAGCATGAGCTACAAATTAAAAAAAAAAAAATTCAAACTTTTCAAGTTTACCCTTCTTTTAAGCGTGACCCTAATTTTTGATTGGTTAGTAATCAGTCGAACTGGAGCACTCATGATTTCATGCTTAGAACTCTGGATTGCATCAGCTTCTATTCTGATCATCTGCCAGTTGATTTCTTTAAAAGTCAAAACCTTTAAAGACAGAAAAATAGAGAAAAACATCTTGATGCAATATGACAGTTTACTTGCACCTAACCCTGTGCATGTGTAAGTATTCATCTGTACATATGTACACACAAACTCACATGAGCCATACAAACAGAACAAATACAACTCATTTGTTATTCCACTTAAAGGTGTCAGGAAGTAAAGCCCTTACCCTCCTTGTCACAGAAAAATTAAGCTACTTCCAAGCAGGCTGAGGTAACAAGCAGCATTTAAAATATTCAGAAGTAAATAAAGGTCACAACTATTGCATACTAGGCTGCTTTTGGGAAAGAAAAAAAATGATTGTGTAGTTTAGTTTCAAAATGCTAAGTAAGAAAATACCAGTGAGAGAAGCAAAGCTACAGGATAGGAGAGGTTCTTTAGGAGTGTTTTATTTCAGTTAAAAGAGAAAGTTAAACACTGAGTACACTGCGTGCCATGTAGACCCCACAAGCTTTGAATCCACTGCATGGATTTCTAGAAGACATAGCAAGCAAATGTTAGAATAATGATGATACAAGAGCATCAAGTAAAGCTGGACACTGAAAATCAAATATGGAAAAATGAGTGACTGTCCAGCAGGAACATCATGGAGAACATCAAATGAACAGGACATCAACAGGAAAAAACAGTAATTCTAGTTTACCTAAAACTCCTTCCTACATGATTTGGATGACGGGATCAAGTTCCCTCAGTAATTTGACAGACAGCACTAAGCTGGGAGAGTGTTGATCTGCTGGAGGGTAGGAAGTGCTGAAGAGGGATCTGGACAGTTTGGATCGATGGGCTGAGGGCAATTTTATGATGTTCAACAAGGCCAAGTGCCACTTGGGTCACAATAACCGCAGGCAGCACCACAGTCTGGGGGCAGAGGACTGTTCAGTTCTGGGCCCTCACTTCAAGACAGACATGGAGGTGGCTAGAGTGTGTCCAGAGAAGGTGAAGGGTCTGAAGCACAAGTCTTACGAGGAGCATCTGAGGGAGATGGGCGTGTTTAGCCTGGAGAAAAAGAGGCTCAGAAGTGACCTTATTGCTCTCTACAACTGCCTGAAAGGAGATTGCAGCAACATGTGAGTTGGTCTCTTCTTCCAGGCAGGAGACAAGACTAGCAACAGGACAAGAAGAAATGCCTCAAGCTGCACGAAGGGAGGTTAAGGTAGGGACATGAGGAAGAATTTTTTCACTAAAAGGGTGGTTAAGCATTGGAATGGGCTGCCTAGGGAAATGGTAAAGTCACCATCCTTAGAGATTTTCAAGAAATGACTGGACACGGCACTTAGTGCTATGGCTTAGTGGGCATGGTTACATTTGGTCAAGTCAGACTCAGTGACCTTGCATGTCTTTCCCAACCTTAAAGATTCCATGATTCTACGATTACTCTCTGAAGAAACAAAGATCAGCCACGAGTAAAGAGCAAGAAGGAAGAATTTGTTTGGTATGTGTCTTATTCTTCACCTGTCATTCTCCTCCTGTCAATTTGAAAACCTTACAGCATATGTCCCGAGAACATAAGCAGAGACTTTTACTTAGGTAAAACATACCCAACGTGTCTGGAAAGGAGGCACACTCCGCCAAGTGAGCAAGATGGAAAGTGCAGTGCAAAGCACACTGAAACACTGTTTGCAGAAAAGCAGAGTACCTATCCTCCTCATACAGGAGATGCAGTGTGACCCAAAGCTTCTAAAAGAATTCTAAGGAGATTCCGTAATACATTAAGAATGCAGCTACGGTGCAAAGCTAAATGATTACGCCCTAAAAATATGGTTCAGTACATGTGATCTTCAAAGCATAGCACTGGTTTTGGTTTTCCACCTTTCCATGCAATTTACTGCTAACAAATCATTCACTGTAATTTCTAGAAATTTGTTTCTGGTATTCATTGCACTAAAAGGAACACTCCCCCAAGGAAAGCTCTGTTGTGTACAGGTCAACTGTTTAGAATCAAATTCTTCTTTAAAAACCACAAAATCAAAAAATCTGCCAATACAAAACTCCATTTAGTCAAACTTTAATTCTTCCCATTTAGACTTCATTAGCATGGGAGCATTAGCATGCAGATAGGCTGCAGGAAAGGCAAACTGTCAGAAAAATAGTTTTCAGCTTCTTACTTTTGTGGTATTTTTAACTGATATTCTCTTGGGGTTTCTTTCCCTACATAAAAACCAACTACCAGATTCCTTAACTCTGTGTAAGCTCTATTTGTTTCAGAATGATCATCTCTAAATAGGCATTCATGGGCAAAACTTGAACACCTATTTATCCAAGGCCAGATGTATGATGCTAAAATAAGTCTCCTTGAATACAATATTTAGAATCAACCTTGCATGCAGTATACATTTTACTTTGCTTACCTGGGAGAAGGCAAATGAATGGTGTACATCAAACTAGCACTTCCACGCTAAATTCTCCCAGACAGTAGAAACATATACATTTTAGTGCTATTACCTTTTTATATATACATATGATTTAGGTATTCCAGGAAAATAATTGCACTAGAACTTAAATATAATTCATTTAAAACTGCTTTAGAAAAAGAAAATCCTTATCAGGCAAACCCTCACAAGCAAATAAATAACCAGTTAAAACTTTAAAAATATAATTCTTGTTGTTGTTATTATTCTTACTATTACTACTACTAACAACAACAATAACAAAAAAGCTCAACTTCTTATCCTTCTACATTTAATACACCATTTTTTGGTCTTTCAGTACTCTCCAAGTCTGGCTCAGTTTGCATTTTAAAATAGTCACATGTCTGGAGAACATAAGAGGGAAACCATACACCTGCTTGTCCTGGTCTTTGTTCTTGCCTAAGCGTCCACGTTGGCCATTTGATCTGACTCACATCAACCATTTTTACATATTTGTGTTCCTAGAAGACAACTGAAATTACTGAGCACAGACAGTCTCCATTCCCAGTAACAGCATGTTCTCTACACTGCAAAAGATTGAAATTCAACTTCCTCCTTTACCACAAAAACAAGAGAAAAAAGTTAGTAAAAGGTATTATTTACCTCTCCACGCTGAGCTTCTTGTATTCTGGTAAATCTAAGGTCAGCATGTTCCCAGTTTGCATTTACACTATATATTCTCAGCTGAGAAAGTTCAAACGAAGCATTAAAGGCTTTTGCACCAATCCTTATTATAATGGAGTTCACAGAAACTGAAATGCCTTCTACCACTTTTTCAGCAAAGCCATATTCACTAAAAAGTGAAATGCCAATATATTAAATATAAACCGAGTGAAAGGGCACAAAATTAAACAGATGAAATAAATCATGAAACAGATGTTAAAATAAATGAAGTTACTAATGTATTCTACAGTTAGCAACTTTTGCACAATATACTTGATGTAGTTTACAGTAATCTCCTCATCTCTAGATAGTTAAAGAACATATATTTGACCAAGATCAATCTACACAAAGTATAACAGTTAATGCAATCCTTCCATGTTAAATTATATGGATGTATGCATTATATGTTATTATACATACATAAAAATAGCAGTCTACCTCATTATGCAGAAATCTTACTCTTCTTTATGCATACATAAGGAGTAATTCATGTCAAATTAATTATTTGACAATTCCAGTCTGGTTAGCATTTATGTCTATAAGCCAAATTATTTTGTCCATTAAAAACAATAACTTTCATGTATTCAAAATAGTAGAAAGTATTTGCTTTATTTTGTTCTATAAAGAAAGGCATCGTAAATGGTGCTTACACTTCAACAGCAAATCAACATTCATTCCAATATTAAAAAAGATTAAGCCATTGCAAATGATTTTTAAATAAAAATCTTATACGTTCTGAATGTTTTAGATTAGTGTATAGAAAATGGAATATTAAATATTATTTTAACATCTAAAAATTTTTGCCTTTTTGTTTTCTTGGGTTTTTTTCTGCTTGCTTTTAAAAAAAATTTGTGTGGTTTGTCATTCCTTTTCCAACTTTCATTCTACACAAAATCTCTCAGGCAGTGGTTTTCAAGCTGTACCTTAGGAGACACACAGGACCATGGACTACTTCTACACATTGAACAGAATTTACAACAAGAAAAGAAATTGTATCATCGAATTTATTTCTCTGCATGTAGGTCCCTGTGACCACTGAAGAATGTTTTGAGTCCATGTAAAGGAAATGCTTGGGGTGTGGAGAGATGAAAATCACTGATGTAATGCTCTATTGTCCCACTATATTGCTTAAGTTTTGGGCTACACAGTGTGCATGAAATCTCTCAGTAAGAATCAGCTGATACCATTAAGGAAATAGAACTTTAAAACACTGCACTAACAAACAACCCTTAAAACTCTTTAGGCAAAACAAATAAAAATTAATAAAAATTTTTAAAACCCACATGAACTTTATGTATATTTTCCAAAAAGGATGAAGGTAAGATATCGTTCATTTTTAAAAGACTTGATATCAATTAAACTCAGTAAATATCTGACATAGCAGTTGCATCCCCAAGAAATATACCTTGCAAGCTCCACACCTAGTTCACATGTTCTCTCCAGGCTTGCATCTGGATAGTTCCATTATCACCACACTACTTACTACTTCACACACAAGCAATAAAATAAAATTTTAGAGGAGATGGGAATGGCAAGCTGCAACCTTATGTAATTCTGAAAGTTTGCAGTCAATCTGTTTTATATAATTCAAAACCTTTTTTGACCAATTATATGTAAGTACCACCACTGACCTCTGCCCAGATGCAGTTGCTATAGGAGAGGGTCCATTAGGGGCACGTGGCTCTTCACACGTGCTCATTTCCATTACAACTTTATCCAAGGACTTGAAAAACAAAACAAAACAAAAAAATTGGAGACCCAAGAGGTAACAAAGTAAATAGACAACATATGAAGAATAAAAAGCCAAACAAGAAAAAGTCACTTGAGAACTTTTTCTGAAATATACATAAAACATTTCTTACCATGTCCATTTTTCCATAAACTTTTGTAATGCACTAGAATTATTTTTTAACCTTTTTCATATTTTTTTTACATTTTGTGAGTTCTAACAGATGTTTTGTCTTTTAGACAGACATTCTTGATCCCTGAATATTATTGATCCAACACATACATTTTCAAAAATTGCATTTTAAAATGGACATGCTTTAGTGTGTAGTTATCTGAGTTTTCTTTCTATATGGCTCTTCTTTCAATGAAATACTTCATGCAAGCTGATTCAAAGCACAGCAGTTAAGATTATGTCCCTGGCTAATTCTAACTTTTTACCACCCCTTCTGAATTCCTCTATTTATGCTCTTAGGTCAGACAAACACCAAAAAACCCCTTTGTCCTCAATTTGAGATTTTTCATTATTCAACCTGCCCTAGCTACTAGGCTATTATCATACTGTGTTAATCATGCCTGTTGTCATAATCTGCTTGCTCCACATTTTTCTGTGCTACTCTTATGCATGAAAACCTGACTACAATCAAAAAATTCATGAACTGTCTAGTCTGGATTTATTTATACTTTCCTGTATTTTGATGCTTAAAGGGAAGCAATAGCTGTTAACAGTAAATTTGGACATTTTAAAATTATTTTTTCAGCTGTCTCAATTATTATCTTGCCTTGAAAAACAACAACAGAGGGAAAAAAACCAAGAAAAACCCAATCCCTTAGCTTGAGGATGGTGGGGGGAAGCCAAGATTTCTTCTAGTTATCCTAACATTTTCGGATGTTTGACCACTTTTAAGAAATCCTTTTACTACATGACTAATGAAAAGAACAGTAGGACAGTGATTCAAGGAGATTGCACAATATACATAAGAGGTAACAAAGAATGCCTGGATGCAGATCTGTGTCTTTTCTCCCTGGCAACTACTGTACTTAGATAGAGTAAAACCTGCTGCGTATCATCCTTGGGGCCCAAAATCACTCCTCGAAACTATCTTGTTTATTATATGAAATCAGAACTAGGTTGTGAGCAAAGATAACAGTATGTGCCACTGTGTTTACAGACTGATTCTCCCAAAGGGCAGCTCAGGTCAGTGAAACACCCTTTGGCTAGACAAGTGGGTTCCAGTTACCCAGTAAGCCGTGCAAACAGAGGATGATGCTATTTCAACTTAATTAAACTCTCACTGGCAAAAATACCCACCTCCCCTGTCCCTGCCAACACACTGGAAGTTCAGTGATGTAATGAAGGGCTGACGTTTGGCACTTGGGCCACTGAATTCACTTTCTTTTAGAAATCAAAAAGGCTTTTGTACAATCTACCACCGAATAGTGAACTTTTGTTACCAATTGAATGCACTTGTCAAGGAAACCTTTATGTAAAAAAGGTTACCTTGAAAGTTATCTCAGCCTCAAAGAGTGCTAAGGAAAGTTCAATAGGAGCAAAGCAAACAGCGCCCGGCTACCGTAGGTCAAAGTGTGTCATGTTTAAGAATAGCACAGCTTAAACCGATTTCCTAATTTGGCAGTTGCATCTCACAGCCAAGAGGTTGAATCATCCCATCTCGGCATTACCAGACTTCAAGTTCTGGGTGTCAGGAAGAAGCAGTACAGACATTAGTACATTACAACTGGGTCACTAGCAAATGCATCAATTATTTAAAACAACATGTTCTTCCCAAGTCTGATTCAGAACGAAGGAATTACAAGCACATGCACTGCAAGACTGGGAAGCATGACCGCTAAAGGAATATTCACTCTTAAGCAAACGCAATTGAGAAAGTTTACTCATCGTCAAATAAATTTTTTTAGCACTTCTGGTGCTACCACAATTGTTAGTGCATTTAAAAATAAAGAACAAAGGAAAACAAATGCAAGAATTAACATTACTTCTGACTGTTGTTGAGTCCTATTTACGCGTTTTAGCTCCTATTTATATCCAGGCTGGATCCTAGGTGGTTACAAAAACCCTATAAATGCTATGTATGTCAAACCTGCTATAGTTGGGATCACTGTGTAGAGTACACATGTAGAATTGAAAAGTCCCTAGGAAAGACAGTTCCAAAGGAAAGGCAGGAACTTGTAAAAGGGGTTAGTTGGACAAATAACTACCCTTCAGGTAAACCCAAATTAACATGTAGTGACTAAAAACTTGACAGAAATGAGCTAACGGTCAAACATTACAGTGATTACACCGAAGCCACAGATTAAGTAAACAGTCCTACCAAGGAAAACATTAAGGCATTTTGCCTTGATCTGCTGCTACCCAGAGGACACCTAGTAAAGGTCTGTTAATGTTTCAGTTATTTCTAGAATCACACCAAGAGAACTATATAAATATTTGATATAGATTCTGCCACACACAGTACATATCAGAATTTATTTCAGAACTTACCAAAGATATGGGATGTGTTTTCAATTTTGTCCATGGTATCTGCAAGAAAAAACACTATTCTGAAGCAAATTAAATATTAAAAATACAGAAAAATAAATCACATAGAATGTGTTTTAGGCATACAAATTATATTTTTAACTTCTGAATTCAGCATAGTATTACTTTCAAAATATTAAGTTTATCTGAAAATACTATATGGTAACTTTATGCACACACTAGGCATTAAAAACTCTGAACTTCAATATGTACTTATCGCTGAGCAGAAAAACAGGGGAGCAAAGTAGAATCTGTCTCTTTAATAGTGAGTTGTCAAGCATCAGAAGAAGCATCACGGCCTTACACATTCTTTCCTTTAAAAGGAAAGAAAATCTACATTTCCTTTGTTGCCAGCAGCAAAGCACCAAGTTCACTGCATTCAGAAATATCAGGACAATCTCCCATAGCAGGAAACAAAAGCAAGCAAAAACCACCAAAAAACCATAAACAAACCCCACCAAAAGACTGAGGAGGTGCCAGTGTTTGACCACACTGTAACTTCAGTCAAAACCACGACATTCTTCATCTCTCAATCCCACATTCCTATAATGTGGTCCGGATGATATACGTTGTTTCAAGTATTAGCAACCACAACGACCAAAAACGCGGTATCTATTAGATTTACCGGGTTTCCACGTTTCCCAGAGAGATCAGAATCCCTCAGAAAGGTATTTTTGGAAATGGGAACAGAACAAGAGGGAAAGCAATAAACGAAGAAGAGTGAAGAGAGAACACACAAAAAAGAAATTAATAAATAATTATGATAGACTAATTACCATGGACAAATACAAACTTTTACTTCTACCTCATTTTCAAAACATGCAGGAATAAAGCCTACTCACAAAGAAAAAAAAAAATAATTAAAAATAATCACTCTTATTTTCGTCATTTCCAGATGTATTTTATGTCATCACATGAGAAACAAAAACTAGGAAGAAATTACTGCTGATAACATCTTTGTTGTTCTTTAAAATTTTATCATCAAGTACTTATCACAATTTCCCATTAATACAAAGTTGCTTGAAAGTTTACAGAGACAGAAGGAAAAGAAGAAAAACTTGGTTAATTACCATTCCAGCACAATAAAATACTCACCCTAATGGATGCTTTATTACAAAACACCTTGTTTATAGCCAGCCATGTTGGAAGATCCAGCATGTTCTGAAGTACCTCTTGATCCAGCTCTAAATTGGTTAACTGACCTTCCCCCTTTAGCGTGCTCAGGTTGATCTTGTCAGGTGATAGATTTTTGGTGAACCTAAAAACAAACACACCTTAAGTAAATACATACAAAGCAATCAAAACTATCCTCCATATCAGTGACAATTTAATTTAAAGCTATGCTCTGGGGGTGAAGAAATCATCTTAGGTTCTTAGATAAATTTCACTCTGGAAAGAAATGGTACAATGGAATTGATTTGTCCCTCCAATTTTTTTCATCTCATTAGCTCAATTTATAAATACATAAACAAAAATATATTGTGAGATATCTTCTAATTTTTGCATCACCTAGAATAACAAATGATCCTTGACTCAAACTATTCAACTATTTATTTTAAACTATATAAAGTAGAACTGAATCTATTTCACTCTTGATTTTTCAAAAGGAGAAAAAAATCCCAAACCCCTAAAATTACTGTCATAAACAGTACCTTTCTATACATTTAGTTAAAGTCTTGTAATAAAAAAGTTTTATTTACAATATTAATTAGATTTAGTCATAGAATTTAATGACAAATTAAAAATACACATACACACACGTGTATGAGGTATATAAAATATTGGATGAGAACTTGAAAGCTCAGTATGATATCCATGTGGTAAAAAGCGTAACTATTTAAAAGCGTACATATAAATTACTTTATATTTCAAATGCACTAGGATTTGCTGCTACAATAAAACAATCTGACCAGAGCCTGTGGGTTCTGTACCTTCAAACCAGCAGCTGTAGCATCCTATCTACCACAAGCTAAGAACACTTTCAATCTGCCACGAAAAATTGTTTCTGCTCATGAACTGAGCCTAGTTTTACAAGATTAGGTAGTATAAAGTACTGCTGTTGGCATTATGCTTTGTGGCTTTTCCCAAGGAAATCTCCGGGTGCTGCTATTCTCCAGGCAGAGAGCAAAGGGGTTTGTCTGTCCTCGACCATGGAACATCGCCCTGAAGCAATGCCCCAGGAGGTGCAATTCCAGCATTTCCTTTCCATTCAAGAAGGTCCTCACTAAGCCTGATACTGGGGGAGATGGTGGAAGAAGACGAAGAAGGTCGGCAAGCTTTTCCTCTTAACAGTTTCCAAGTACAGTTTGAAACAGAGCAGGCATTTTCTGAGTCCAACTGCCTCACTCCATTCCCGGGATGGTTAGCTTTGGAATTGCATTTACCTAGCTCAACAAAATGCAAGCATTATGTATTTGCAAATAATACTAGACATTTTTCTGATGACAGAAATGCTGCAGTTGTTACTGTATTGCTTACGAGGCATAAATTATCCACATGCAATGAGATTTAATCAGTGAATAATACAGTTTAATAATTTCAGTACTAAAAATATATTGAGATAAGGCTATTGATAAATGTATTTTCCTTAGCAACTAATGTACTTCTAAATGCTCTGTTTAGAAACATTATGAGGGGGATAAATGACTTGAATTATTTTATTTTACGGTTATCCTTTTCTCTTCCTTTCAAAAAGAAAGAATAATGAGAAGAGCTAAATAACCTGCCTCATTAAAACAACCTATCAGTAGCTGCAAAATATAAAACTTCCTATCTCAAACCATTGCAAAGTCTCATCTGACTCACGTCATACAAAATTCCTAGAAGAAAAAAAGCAGCCATTGAGTGATTTCAGTCACATGGTAGTACCTCTCACTCTCGACTTTCTAGGTAAGAGTCAACATAAGAATTAAGAAGTAGTGTCATTTTAAAGTCACATTTACAGAGCAAACGCAAAAACATTCTGCCATTACGCACACACAGGTACACACAAGCCTCCCGAGACTCATGCTCTGTGAAAGAAGTCCCCCTCAAAGTTCCCTGTTGCTCAGCCACACCAGAAATGCCTCTCAGCTTGGAGACAGATCTAAGCATCATCCTGGTCACAGCTGCAGACACATCACAGTGAAACACACAGGATCTACAGAAAAAAGTTTTCAAACTTCACAGGAAGAAAGATAATAAAATTACATTAAGGAGGAGAATGGCAACAGCAAAGCAATTTTTGAGTTACTTTCAATATCCTTCAAACAAACAAAATAGGAGCCTCTCTCTCAACAGGGAGCAGAAGGACAGGGAAAAAATTCAAGAAGGACCATCACTTTTGTATATACTTTTTTTTAAAAAATTCTTCCAAGAATGTTGCTTTGAATTTATTTCCTCTCCTTCAGTCAGTGAAAAGAAAAATGCTCTAAGTGCTGCTTAATTCAGAAGAGACAGACATAAGAGGATCTCTACCTGTTAAGACTGTACCCTTCATGTCAAAAGTCACGGACGGAAACTCTCAACAGGTGAGCTGTGAGAAGATACTCTTAGCAAAACTGTTTTCACAGATCGACTTTCAATTTCATAAACTACACTTCCTTTCTCAAAACATATCTGAGGTTTGAATTACTATGTGATAGTATGGATTTCAATACAGTTTTAAAATTGAATTTTATAAGTAGAATAATGCTGTAAAATATTTACAGTTTAAATGCAAGAATCCAGAAATATGAATTTATCAACATCACAAGCAGCCTGACATAGCTCCTTTGGCCACATCTACACACACATGCACTAAATATTGCTATGCAGTTACAGATAGACGGTTCAACTTTAACTTACAAGTACAGACTAAGAGTTTAGTGAAAAGTGTAAAAGACTACAATAACAGTGCAGTATTAAGAATCAAAGAGGAGTAAGTTACAATCAATGTATTTCGTCAGAACCGTAACAGTTCTTTCAGTTCTTTCCCTCTAAAATAACTCAAAACCTACAAAAAAGATGCATTTATTTCCTTGCCTGAAATATTTATTTTCTAAAGGTTTGTTTGTAACACCACAGGCTTGGAGCTCTGAATGGAGCACTCCACCACGCTGGCAGAGAAGATGGCCAAGAAGCTGAAAACAGAAATAAAAAATAACCAAGAACAGAGAGAGAAGATGGGAAAACACTTCTGAAGGCACAAGCTTATGGTTTGTATAATGAAGGCCACAGACCATATGAAGCTTAGAGCAGCGCTCCCCAAAGGTTTGGAGCGGATACCAGATGCCTTGTCAAGTTCTGACAACAGAAACTCCAACCTCTGGATTTAGTAGGGAAATAAGAGAAGTCTGGATCACATTTGGATACAGGTTCTCAGCCGTTTTGCACATCTCCTGAATATACACCTGTTTTCCCCAGCTCTATCATGTGACTTCCCTGCTTTTTAAATAAAATTTCCTCAGCGATATGACTCTAAATGTATGCTCTAATCATGACAGACTATTAAATCACAGTACGTGCAGCAAGTTCCGTTTATCTCCTTGTTATGAACTCAAACTGCTTAAATAACAGGCTCTGAAAAAGGGAAGCACGACCTACTAAGCACTGGCAACTGGATCAATAATAGAACAGCAGAAATGGAACACAAAGATAACTGGGGTTTTTTTTACTGTTTCACCTGGCTGAACCATGTTATTTGATCACTAAGGAACATTACACAATTTCTGAAACACGAGAAATGGTCTTTTTCAATTGAGTTTCTCAGGAAGATGTTTGCTTCCCATGACTCAAAGTAACAAAGTGAAGGAGGTCTACTATCATTCAGCTCTGTACCACTTCAAATTTTAAGACTTCAAGTAGAAGAGGAATAGAACTAACTCTCTGTCAAATCTGCCACAGAAACTAAGTATTGGGATCAACAATGTACACTGTTAAAATTGAGTTCCTCTCATCCAGTGTAACAGCACAAACTATAGCTGATTTTCAATAACTGGCTTGATCTGAAAATAAATCTAAATCCCCTCCAGCTTTGAGTAAGAAAAAAAAAGTTACAGCAAACAGCATGCTGCAGGCAACATAATGATTTCTTCTCCTGTATTTTCTTTTCTGTAGCCAAAAGCAGCATCAGTGTCTGAGGGGAAAAAAACGACATATAAATTCTGAGTTTGGGAGCATTGCTGTACTTTTTCCTGTGTCAGATCTTTATTATTTAAGTCCTAAGTATCAAAATGATTATTTAGACAGCAGATCTATTTAGACAGCAGCAAGTTCTATATAAGAAAAAGACAGACCCCCTAGATTAAAATACAACTCTACATACCAGTAACATTAAGCACAATGACATTCAGAAGACTTCTTGGTAGCATTTCCTTTTAGATCCAAGTAAGACAGGACAGAAAAGGCGAGACCCACTACAGTTACACATGATTTAAGATCAAGCTGCCATTAAGTGATGACAGACTGACTAAAGACAGTCTCTACAGATGCAACAAATGATTGAAATGTATTGAAAAAGGAACTAATGAAAATTTTGCAAGGATGTGATAGATCAGGGGAAAAAAAACCCCACATTTAAAACAGACTCCTGTAAAAGATGTCAATTTCAATCCTTCAAACGTAAGAAAGAAGATTAGAATCAGGCAACTGATACCTTCTCTTGGTACTTCAAAAAACTTCAACCAAAAAGCATCACAAAAAATGCTATAAAAATTAATGTAACAGTAAAGGCTTAGGGTTAGTATCGATCAGAAGACTGCAAGAACAACAATATCACATATCTCACTGTTCAAAGGATACACAGAAAGCCAAAAGCACCGAATATGTTCAGTATAACCCTAGAAAAAGCTGGTGAACTGTGAAGTACCAGAAACCTTTGAGTGAAACCTGGCTGTCCTACAGATGCTTTAATTTTAATGAAGTGTATTAAAGCAGTATTTCACCTAGCAAGAAACCATTAGCTGGGTTTTAGGTAAGCTTAGGAGTAAAAAACTTTTAGCTCTGCAGTCTGAGTATAAAAGTTGACAGGTAGCATACAAGTCACATTCATCAAGTCCACAGAAAACTGTCCTTCTGAGGAACCCAAGACAGCAGCAAATGGCTCTGCAGCAATAGCTGACTCATGGCTAATGCAAGATATTCAACATTTGAAAATATAACTCATGGAAACTACTGGGTTCTAAGTGAAAGATGGATTTTTAGGAAATAAAGCAGGAAGATAAGAAAATTGAAGAAAAATCGTCTGAGATACGTAAAGGTTACAGTACTGCTATGTATAAAAAAATGAATGGTAAGTAGTACTAAATATCACCACAAAATATGAAATGTCTGCATCTTGGACACTATTTCCATTTCTTAAAATACTGATTTTATAAATAAAAATTTATAATTTTTATTATAAAAATAACAATTAGTGTTATTTCTTTAGCACGAAAAGTTAATTGGATGCTCATTTACCTTAATATAGGAACAAAAACATACATGAAACTAAAAGGAACACTTTGAAAGCAAGTAAAAGGAAACACTAATTGCAAAAATTTTACTGTCCATGAAAACATCAGACTAGAATACAGTACCAAAATCAAAAGCTCTAAAGAATTAAAAAAAATTTAAAGATTAAGGCACTTGTGGAAGGGTTTCTGGGGACAGTTAACACATTTGATGTTTACAACACAGTAGGACTGACTAGACACACACATAAAACGCTTTAGTTCTTTATTTATTAATATTAACAGTACATTAAGTTGAAAATAAGCACTAATAAGGATGGATTTTAATATTTCTGGAAAAAAATTCCTCCCACTAACAATGGCACTCTCAAATTCTGCACCAGAAGAGCACTGCCATATGAGCACTGTAAAATCTCACCACCACTGTGAGCCAGTGGGTGACCAATATGCAAGCCTAGAGTGGAGGCAACCTTGGTGGTGTGAGAGGCTATTTCTCCAGCTATCCTCTCACTTGTATCCACAGGTCTTCTGTGTCAGCAATGTTGTGTCCTGCATGGATTCCCAAATACCATGCAGTTTTCTGGCAAGAAGTCCCTATCCGTAGGTGAACTGCAAGGGTTACCATTCCTTCCTTCTGCAAGCTTTAGGGAATCACAGGGGACTCCTAAATGACAATACCAACTGCAGCAGCTACACCTGTCACCAGATCTTTCAAGTACATCCCTCACTATCTGTGACATCCAACTGGCACCATCTTACACCCTCCAACATCAATTTGTATAAGAGAAAGGTACCACTCCTTTACCTGTCGGTATTGTGGCCACTCCACACAAATGTCTACATGCTGTATCTAATCTCACCTTGAACATTTGCAGAATTGTCAGGTGTGTATTTGGTGTCTGATTGCAAGACGGAGAACCCTCCATGGCCTGTTGAATCTCCACTATGGAGAGGATCTGCAGCACTTTGTGAAGGTGCTCATTGCCCAGCCCTCTGGAGCAGAACAGAGCATTCCCTTGTTTACACACCCAGTCTGGACCTACTGCTCTCGGGCTGGCCGTGAGTTACAGCACACCGGACAAGTCCAAAATACCACCTACAACCCTACAGCTTCAGGTGGGACTTTGCAGCCTATTATATAGCATCCTAAGCACCTAACACTTATCATGCTCTTTGACCTATCATAGTCTAAAGACAGATCTTCCTTTCCAGGGAAATCACTAATTAGGACCTAGGCTCAACAAGCAACCCGTATTTATGCAACACATCTGGTGCAGTGTCACACCACCCCCTTATCCATCCCATTGTAGGAGCCCTGAACAATACATCTGCTTTGCTGACACCTTCCAAATAACTGCTTCCATTTCATAACACAAAAGACTTCAGCACAGACTCCTACTCCAAGTGACTTCCTAAAGACATCTTAGTACACTCCTGCTCGCTTCAAGACCCATTCCACACTTTCTTATATACTGATATTCTCACCAAGTCTCTTGACAGTACATAATGCTTCCCCCAGTTAATTCTGTAATAACACATATAGGAAATTATTTTCCTTCAATTTAGAAAAACTGTATTGCTTGCTTTTTGGGTACAGGCAGAACTGAGACAGCTGCTGTCATCAGTGGTTATTATCTAATTATGTGTCATGAAGCAGATCTGCGCAGACACAGCCAAGCACTGTGCATAAATGAGGAGCTTGCACTGCACGAGTGATAATCATCTTGCAAGTAAAACACTGCTCACGCAATTTACCTTTCATTTATGATAAACCATCACACAGACCAATATTAAGCTTTTCTATTCTGTGAGTCTTTTCACATCAAGCAGAGAAATGGCAAATATGATAAAACTCAAAGAACTTTATTCAAATATGACAATCCTATACACGTCAGGCCTTAATGATATGTCGAGTACAAGATAACATAAAATCCTGCATATATCAAACCATACGTGGCAATGTATATACAACTTCCCCACTGCAGGCATCAAAAACACCACCACAACTTGTTTATACTTGGTAAGTATTAAATTCCACTTAAAATACAACATTCTGCACCTAATGCAAAAAAAAAATGCCATTTGATAAAAATAATTTCTAAAAATTTAAAATTAAGAAACAATGACACGGTGTAAAAGCGTAACAACACCTGCTTTTTGGAAACTGCATCACTTATTTATATGACATTAGCAGGTATCTTTTTTAATGATAACTGATCAGATCTGACAACAAAATAAGATCTTTTGATAAGATATTAACTATAAGAACTCTTTTAATTTTAAAAAAAGAAATAAAATTAGTCATTTTCTTCTGTAAACTAGGCAAAAAGCTGACCAATCCTTCAAATATACCAATACAGAGGTAATACACAATAAGTTATGAAAAGGAATTAAGGAGCTGCAAATGATAAACAGTAAATGCCACATAGCCTAAAGATATTGGGAAATACCCAGATTACATTTAGAAAATACACATAAAGGTATGTTTATAATGGGACTGCTGATTTAGTTCACAAACCAGTTTTGCAAATTCAGTTTAGGACTTATAAAAACCCAAAGGAGCCAAAACACATAGCTGCAAACAATTATTTTTTGCAGGATTTTAAATTACAAAAAGAAACAGGAGTGGAAACCCAAGTAACATTTTATAGAGCTCCCTTCACTCCTAGATTTATATGAATACATACCACCTCTTACATTTACTCTACAAAGGTGGGAGAGGGGAAGTTACCTGAGGGCAAGGTATTCAGACATAAGGCCCCTATTCCTGGTGAAAGCAAGTGGTCAGTTGCCACGGCTTCTGAGAAGCTTCTGGTACTCATTTTGGTAGTAAGGATATTCACAGCAAACCAATCTCCACCAGAGCCAGCTGGGATCGCTGCAGGGAACGGGACACAGGGGATACACAAGGGATCAAGTTCAAAGGGAAAAAGGAGTGATACAATAATGTAAGAGAGTTTTAGCTGAAGATAACTGCAGTTACAACAGTTTGTTACACATCATGACACTACAGAACTCAAAAGGAAACAGACCTGTGTAAAACACTGGATTCCCG
Organism: Cnemophilus loriae; assembly: GCA_013397755.1. Lineage (NCBI taxonomy): Eukaryota > Metazoa > Chordata > Aves > Passeriformes > Corvidae > Cnemophilus > Cnemophilus loriae. The sequence goes on along the minus strand of VZTF01002322.1, from coordinate 115,063 downwards.
TGAGAATATCCTTTGCTGATACAACAGTACTGGAGCCCTGTTTAAATGAACAGCTTATGAAGAAAATTTTAATCATGCAGAAAAGATCTATATAATGTAGCCAAGTCGCTTCAAAAACACTCAATAAGTACATCTGGAAGATGAGAAGGAAGATAGCCCAAAGAGGCAGCATAAAAGGGTTTTATTTTGTTTTTAAACAGGAGACAACTTTTCCATTTTGTTTTGCCTAGCCTGAGATGTCTCAACCCACATTATTTGTTCCTATTTACAGTGTCTCAACCTCAGCTATTCAGAATTCATACTAAAGAAACTCGAGTCTAGAGATGTAGGGGAATGGGACTTCTGGATTTATGCTGGTGTTTAGGGTGGTGCTACGAAGACCTGCACACATTTGACAGTCTGATTTTGGAGGCTATGAAATTTTAGTACAATAAGCTCCTCAAAAAAAAAGTTCTCTGCTAACTGTCTTCACTTCAAAGAGATGCCTCAGCTTAAATATAATTCATTCCTACACTCTTACTCTTTTGGGTGCAATAAAGCCCAAACATTCGGAGAGTGACCTTGGTAGGCAGTTTGTTGGGATATTGGAACAGCATTTAAGAGATTTATCACTAACGTGAACTACAGATACCGAGTTACAAATTATTATTTTTCTCAGGTCTCCAGACCCTCAGCAATGGAAGAAACTACAACATGAAAACCATTTCAGAAGTAGGCAACCACGTAACTTTCAGATTCCTGGGTAGCTGGATCCAAGTGTTGCTTCCTTGGAAGTCAGAAGCAGCAAGCATCTCTGAGGAAAAAAAAAGCTCTGGTGTTCCCAAGGTACATGGTAAAGATGCAAGGCAGAGCTGCCACGAAGTCTGTGCTGGGGACATTCTTCTTACAGCAAGGCTCATACATCCATCCAGGGGAGGCTGGAAGAACTAAAAAGCACAGCCTAGCTGGAACTCTTTCCTCTCCTGTGTTTTCTCATCAAAAAAGGAGACAATTAAGAGATCTGAATCATGGTTAGCACCAGCTCCACAAAGGTGTACTCCTACAGGAGTTACTGGATTGAGAAACCTGGGTTGTTGTGCAAGTGGCCAAACCCAAGATATTCTTAGCATAACTGAGTAATTACTTGTTAGCAATTATTCTCATGATTCGCAAAAAAACTGTGAAATAAATCACTTCACGTAAGCTTTTATAATTCCATTAATGTCTCCTCAGGAATTATCTGATCTCCTTCGTCCAATCTGCTTTTAGAAAAAAGAAAAAATAAAACAAGACAATTTAAAAAGCATCTCTCATTCCTGGAGTTATTTAATACAGAATTTATTCTGCTTTGATATTAAAAAAACCCTCAAAACACTAAGGCTTTGGCAGGAGAAATAACAAATTTCAAAAAAATATAACTGTGGGCTAGTTTTGATTCTTACATACCCCATAATCACTTGACCCTAAGAGACAATTTTATTCCTCACAGGCTTTATTTAAATATCCTTTTTTTCCCAGGGAATATGCCATACTAGTGTGTCAGATATTTGAACAGAACAATCTTCAAGATCACTTTCATGCTGAAACTTACTAGTATTCTGAGAACTCTTTAAAGAAAATGATCACATACAACTAAAATGCTGCTGATTAATTCCTCTTGATTGTGCACATGTATTAGTTTTTATTATGTATGCACAAGAGTTGTCTGACTTCAACAAAGCTTCAGCAGAACTTTAATTGTACAAATACGTCTGTAGAATTAGCATTTAGATTTATAATACATTTGCAAAATAATGTAAAACGAACTGAAAAGAAGTCAAACTCTGTGAGTTTATTAACCCAAATGCTACTGAAAGCTTAAGAGATCTTTATGAGATGTAACACAAGATTAAATATCAAAGCTTAATAAATGTAATGATTAAGAAGTTTACCAGAAAATGCATTATTGCTTGTTTATCTCCAAAATACCTGTATAATTTCATAAAACACCACAGCAATTTCAGTTTGGATTTTGGAAGATGTTCTGTTACAGAATCTTAAAATGCAATATGATGCATAAAGCTACTAACAAAAGCAGAAGTGAAAGTTTTTTACTTCTGTTGAAAAAAGCATTTATTGATTCCTTCATGCTCATCAGAACGTTACCAACACATTCACACAGAAGAAATTGTTGGCATGAAGTCTCTACGTAAATACTAAAAGTATTGATTTTCAAACATAAAGGTATTTAAGAAATACAGGATTATAGTAAAACTTTAAATTGCTCTTTCTCCTCCTTTTCTGCTGTGTCAAGCAGTTCTGCTTTACTACCTGTGGTTTTTTAGGCTTGTTCTTTCACTAGGTGCAGCATTTAAGACAGACATAATGCTAACGCTTTCTGCAAGGATTCAGATTCAATACAGACTCACTCAGAACAACAGAGATTGTTATGTCTACACTGTGTTTTGCAATTTTCTCACATACCACACAAGCCAATAAAGTCAGTCACCTAGAATACACTCTGCAAAATTAGTACAAGCAAAGAGAGAAGCGGAAAAGTACACACTTTGTGTTCTTTGGCTGGCTATAGGAACTGGCTAACTTTCACAAAACTACAGAGACACAGAAGTGGAATACACAAAATTGAAAATAAGCAAAAACCTACTTATTTTGCTACTAGCAGAACCTTCAAAGTCCATCCAAACAATTTTGGTCATTTACTACCAGGAAGGAAACGGCCCCTTCTAGCTAAACAAAGGTGTTACACTGCTTCATTCTAAAAGGAGTCACCTCTGACTTCTTCAGAGGGCAACATTACTCACCAATCAGGCATGTCTGACTGGCATAAAAGCAGGTCAATATGCAGGGCAAATATTTCAGTAGGACACGTATCAGTGAAATTGTACCAGATGATGTAAGATATCACTGTTTATAGCAGGACCAGCTGATTCCTGATACCCACACAATTAGTATGCTATTCTTTGTACAACCATCCTTCATATGAGCTTTAGAATGACTTCCCAAATATGAGATGAAAACAGTTGTCACAAAACTCACTGCAATTTTCTTCTATTGAAATCTTAGTATGTTCACATCTATTGATTCAGATAAGCAAAAGCAAAGGTCTAAGTTCGTGCAGAACATTAACTAATGACACAACTGAAAACAATTTCTGCCATACTAAACACTTTAAAACCTCTTACTGTTTTCCTTGGGGAAAATATCAAGTAAGATGCAAACTTTAACTTTTTAATTTGAACTATGTGTTATCATTGATGAACTTAAGAGTTAATATCAATTGAGGTGAAGACTGTCCTGTCGTATTCAGCGTGGCTGCTTAACAGAGAGGCAAAGTTTATAAGCTTGCCTTCATGCTTCTTACACGTATCTGGATAAACAAAACTGCTTTTCACAGAAAGGCACAGATCATGCAGATACACAGAAGACTCAGACTGCTCATTAACTAGAAAGGGAATTTCAATGATACTAAAAGCCAAAACTAAAAAGCACCTGAAAACACCCTTATACAAGCCTATGTTAGTAACACCCGATCTCCATCTGTACCTCCCATCCAAACAACCCAAGACTGAAACCCCTACCATGGAGATGATTCCCTCACAACCAAAGACAGTACTGCAGTAACACCACAGCGAACTTGACAGGGCAATCCAGATTCCTATTGGAAATCTTTAACACCATTGTTTCACACACTTTTCCACCAAGTCAGAGAAAAAACAAGGAATACTGAAGGATGTCTGCTATCATCATAGCAGAGTACTGAACAGAAAATCTTGCAATAAAAAGGTGCTGTTCAACAAGAAATCTCTCACCCACTGAAAATATGCAACAGCACAAATGAAGATTCAACACAAGTTTCAGTTTACTGAGGAAGACCTTTACAGTATGAGTAAGTGATCCCAACACTACAGAGAAGATTTCTCCCATGGATGGTGTGTCTTTCCTACCTTTGTAAAGGATGATGCCGTTATCCAGACACTTTTTTCATTTTAGGGTACATTTATTATGAAATAAAGACATTTCGTCATCTGCATTCAGCAAAACCATACCTAACACAATATGGAGCTGACAAAAATTCAAGCCTCCAAATGGCAAACTCATCTCTTCAGTTTAGTTGATATGTTTAGTTTCATATCCTACACCAAGCACCACATAATGTGAAGTACAACAAAAACACACGTAGTTTGTTCCTACCCCTTCCCTCCTTCTCGTTTTCTACCACAGCTTTGGGAAAAAACAATGCACGTTGAAGATAGAGGACATTTTTTAAAATTTCAAAAGAAAAAGCAAAAAACTCATCACCACATCCTGAGATGAGATACAGATTTGTTACAAGTTGAATAAAACAAGCTTTATTACCTTCACTGCTCTTAAACTGTAAGACAGCAATAAGAAAAACCCTTTAAAAAGGTAAAAAGTAATTTAGAGATCAAAACTGTTTCAAAATGCAGTTTGGGTCATCTTCTTGTTCTTGGACCTTAAAGACTCATACCTAGGTAAAATTTTTGCTGTCTAACAAATGTAGAATGACGAGGCTCCTTCACACCAGTGTCCATTATCAGTTCATCTAATAAAAGCACTGTGAACTGCTAAATGGAAACAGCACTGCTGAATGACACAACGCTTTTAAATTTGCAAATACAGTACCTAGACAGTAAAAAGAGCTGAAAATTGCTAACATATGATTAACAGACATTGCAGCAACCTTCTTGGCAAACATCGTAAAATCAATGATTATTGGTGGAGCTGGATAAGATGACCGCTAAAGATCCCTTCCAATCTCAACTGTTCTGTGGTTTGCGGCAAAAAATCAAAGTACTTCTCTGTAACTTAAGGTACAAATTCACACCTTTGTTCAAACATAAAGGGAAATAAAATAATCAAAAATGAAAATAAATCGAGATAAGAGAGTAATTCTTTCCACTACTGCTTTATTACATATGGACTTCTTCCAATAAATTTTAATCCTGCCACTAAGACCTGCTGAGTTGAAGATGACAAGCAGGCAGCACTTTCAAGAAACTATGAAAACTGCGAAACAGGAACTGATATAGTAAAGAGTAAAAAGTGAACGTGTCCTTTGGCACTCTCCCTATTACAGGAAATTCCTTATGTATTTGGCTCCTTAGTCACATTCTTACAAAACTTATTAAAGAAAATCCTGAAACAATACTTTTAAAATTTTTGCTGAAGAATCAAGGTCCTGAAATTTAAGAAGCTCATGTCATTTGAATTCTGTTGTCCTGAGTAACCAACTTCCGCAACCACTGAAACACCTGTTCTGCAGGAAGTAAAGATACTATCTGAACATGTAATGAAGAACACCCATAACAAGGGGCTTAATAATACTGTCTATATTTTAGGTAGCAAGCACACTCTCTGAATAGTATGGATTATGAGCATCAAGTTCAACTTGCAAGCCTCAGATCACTGGATATACCCCATAAGCTTTCCAGAAGTGGATAAAATGTGTCACCATCATTTGACAGAGCCTTGCTGAGTAAGCATTATCACAACACACAAGAGAGCAACCACAAATTTACCAACATGACAAAGTACTCAGCTCTAATCTATTCAGCAGTTCATTTGAAAAACTGGACAAAACTGACTCATCTTACTCATGCCTAGTTCCCAGACACATTTTAGAGTTAACCTGTAGCACAAAGACTAGAGCTCACTTCTCTTTCCATACAGCTTGCTACATACCACTACAGGAAACAAGCTGCTAAATCCAAGCACGCTGCTGATTAGAAAACTGACTCAAGGCTGATGACATCTTCTCGTTCCATTTCCATTCACACGGTGCTCTGTCATTTTCATGTGAAGAAAAGATGTCTTTGTCAGCATTCCCTGCTACATAACTCATGAGCAGGGCAGAGAAGAAAAATTATTCTACTACTGCTTCATACATCACATTTAGCAGCTAGATATCAAAGGATTTGGAATGAGAATTATGTTTTCCATGTGCATCAACAACAGATTAGCTAAATGACAATCTGTCACTTCATTTTGTTTGATTTTCTCTATAAACACTTTTCAGAAATACCACACAAAAGTGGAATAGAACATTTTGGGAAAAAAAAGCAACTAAAAAAATTGAAGTATTTCAGGTTATATTTTTTAAGATATAAAACTAAGCTCTCGAGAATTAGCAATGCTGTGGCATTATGACATATCAAGTAACAGGTTTTTGCCTCTCTTTAGAAAATGGGAGAAACCTGATGCGGCTTTTCAAAACTGTATTAATCAGATTGTGTACTTTCTGCGATTTCTCCATCTTTCAAGCACAGGACACTGACAGCTAAGAAATTTACAGATTTGTTTGTTTGTTTTGCTTTAGGCCGCGAGGCACCTTAGACATTGCTTCGGTCACCCAGAAAACCACGAACTTATTTTCAACCCTCTGTGTGCACCTTTTTGTTGCCTGGCCTCACCTGTGTCTCAAGAGCTCGGAATCGGCGAGCTGAGCTGCAAGGACACAGGCCGAGCTGCCCCGGCCCCGGCGAGCCAGCGCACCGGGGCGGCTGCTGCTCGCCCCCGCCGCCCGGGAATCACGACAGTCGGGGTCTCCCCCGCTTCTCTGCCCCCCGCACACCACGGGCAGCGGGGGCGGGCAGCGTCTGCCCGGCGGGGAGGCGGCCGGAGCCCGGCGGTGACTCACTCGGTGACTCCCTCCTGCGCCAGGCAGACCGAGCCCCCTCCCCGCCTGCGCCGCCGGGCGAGGGAGCTGGGGGCCAGGGGCCAGCTAAGCGGCTGTGGCCGCCGGACAGCCTCACACGAGCACCCGGCCACCCCCTCCGCCTCCAAACCACTACGAGTTGGCGGCTTCAGCTCCCCCTCCCGAGGGCAGAACAGACCCGGTCCCCCCGCCCCGCGCCAGCGCCTAGCCCGGGGGTCCCTATCCAGGACAGGGACCAGCAGTCGCCCCCGCCCCGCACCCCCTTAGCCTGCCCGGTGCACCGCGCCCCACTAACCTGGAGAGATGCTTCAGGATCTGCTTCTTGATAATCCCCGCCATGGTGTCTGCCTGTCCGCGCCCCTCAGGACGACCAGCCGGGGCCAGGAACGCGCCTCATCCCTGCGCCCGCCCCTGCCCGAGGTGGGGAGAGCGCCGGGAGCGGAGCCGCTATCCCCACTCGCGCTCAATCGATGCCCGGCGCCATCTTGGCCGCAGCATCGCCTGGTGACGGGGGCGGGACGGGGCGGGACGGGCCCGGGGCCCTCACCCCGCGCGGAGAGCGGCGGCCCCGGGCGGGAAGGGGGCAGCGGCAGCGGGCAGCGGTGCCTTCGCCCTTCGCTTGCTTGCAGAGCCCGCGGCCGGCCTGATCAGCGTCTTCGCCCCCATTCAGCGCCCAAAGCCTTTGCCCGCTTCAGGCCCACCGCCCGCCTTTCCCCCGCTCTCTTCCTCCAGCTGTTTCTTTAATCCCTCTTCAGCCTTCCCATCTCCAAAACGCTGGAAGCGTGTCTCTGCATCCCCGCCTGAGGCTCCATCCCCCCTCCCGCCTGCGGAGCGTGTCCCAACACCATCACACCTTTGCTTTGCCTGGCCTGACCTCGGCCAAGCCAAAAGACAGGACAGCTGCAGTTTCTACAGCATCACACGAAAGGAACAAGGCTAGATAAGATGAAGAGCTCACTGACTGAAACTTACAATGCTATTGCAAGAAATTCACATGTATACACACACACACACACACATCTATATCCCATACCCGAATTGCTCAAACTCAGAGTCTTGTAAAATCAGGTTGTTCCTCAGATGCTTACATTTCACTGGGTATCAGTGGCAAGTATAAAGCCTATGAGTTATTTTACTTTTGAGAGAACAGCCTCTCATGCTGTAGCAAAATCTCCAAGTCAGTTAAGAAATTAATATCGTATATTAGTTTTGTTCATCCAGTTACCCTTTTCCTCTGGCACTCCCTCATTCATAAAAGGCATCTTGAAGAATTTCAGTGGTGGGTAACCAGGTACCCTAAAAATATTCACTGGAATAAGGAAAAAAAAAAAGAAAAAAAAAATTATCAGTTAGAAAACTGAAAGTTTTTCAGATGTGACCTCCATATGCAGGATGGTCCTCTGTAATAGAGTCTAGAGCTGCAGAGGAAAGACATCAGATACTATTTTCTCTGTTTCTCATATACATAACATCAATAATTTACAAGCAATGAACCAAAATCCTAAGGACCTTTAAGTCAGAAATATGAAGCAGTAATAGAAAAAATAGGTCAGGAGATGAACATTTTAAATTGATTTTTCCAGACATTTAAACATCAGTCAGTTGTGTAATACTGACCTCATTATATTCTTATGGAGATTTATAAAGTAGGAATGAGCTGTGTATGAAGCTGTGTACTTCTATGCCTGTTTTAAGTTCAGTTTTCTCAACTAGGAAAAAGTCTACCAGTATCATGGAGAAACAATACTCATCATCATGATGGGTCAGCTTCTCATCAAGAGAGAAAATACAAGGGTCAAGGAAAGCAGGACCTATGCCATGTGTTCTCTTTCAAGTGTCCTGCAAGCATAGCTCTGGCAGAACAGGGGAAGTCCTGAGGCTCTTCACTGATGTCAGAACTGAAAAACAGAAACATTTGTGTCCAGCAGGATTGATCTGAATTGTGACCTCATGTTATACCCCCATCTCCTGGAGCACAGTGTGAAGGAACGGAGGAAAATGCACAGATCGACACACATCACACACCCCACCCTCCCCACCCAGAAGGGAATTAGAAGAGCAACAACTTTCCACGTTGGTTTCAGACCTTCTCAGTCACCATGGACCTGCATAGTGATCCCTGGACTATGTCTGGCCCTTGCTAATCCCACCAGTCCTGATCCTGATCCTGATTTGAGGATTGTCTTATGTGCTTGATGTTTGACCTGCTTTATTGTCACATTTGCTTGATAACCTGGACTCTGGGCTTCACTCCCACAACCTGTCTGCCTTGCTCCCTGGCTGGGGATGGTGGGACAGGCCCTGGCTAGCAAGGCCCTACCCTGCTGGCCACAGCATCCCTCCTAGTTCCCAGATTCTCTCCTTCATGGAGCAGCTGGCACTCATGTCTCTAAGAAAGAACCCCACTTGTGAGTATATTAAGGATACTAAAATGATCTCAAAGAAAAAACTGTCTTATATTTGCCATAGGTATTTTTAGGCCCTATTTGTGAACACAGCAGAATTTGTGGATTCAACAGAACACCCAAGAAGCCACGGATGTAGAGTTTTCCATCAGGCAGTCATCTCATCCACCAGCCTGCCTTTCGCCATCACCCAAATAAAGGTATATGGAGTACAGTTCATTGATGCGAAGTCCAGGATAACAACCCCCCGGTGTCAAAGGGTGCAGTAACTTCTTCCTCAAGGATATCTTTCTCTGGATGCTCTAAACAACCTGGAAATTCTGTACTTGGCACCATTCAGTCATTCTGAGGCTGCTCGTTCCCATAAGGAAAAAAAAAAAGGCACCTATGCTTTGAGTGTGCAGAGTGAGTTTGACTCTCACAGTTTCATGTGGGCATGGGCATTTCTTAACTGTAAAAGCTGGAATGGAGTTGAGGGAAAAAAAACAACTGGAGCTCAAGCAACTTCAGAAACATGAAGGTCACAGAATTAAAAAAAAAATTATTGTTTTTCACATTAGATAAAGTAGTAGGAGATGTAGTAAGAGAACAAACTAAATTTGAGCTAAGTTTCAGTGAGTGCTTTGTATCATACTTGCAGAATGTGAAATTTGGCATGGCTTCTTATGGATAATGCAAAAGATAATAGTCTGTCTTCAAATGCAGATGTGCAAGGCTTAAGTAGTCTGACAGACCATTATTCAAAGAGCATCGTAAAACATCAATTCTCACTATTGTAAGGGGCCATGTACAAGGTTTGCTACCACATAGACTTCTGAAAGTCCTATTTATGTGTCCTTGCTGTGTGGCTGACTTCGTCTGTGTTACGTACTCTAACAACAACAACAGAAAGTATTATCAGAAGTGCCATTGCAATATATGGCTGAATGTGTAAACAATCTAAAAATGTATGAATTGCCCTCAGGTAGCAGTTGACAGTAAATACACCAACTTTAGTTCGAAGAGATTTTAAATATTTATGAGTATCAACCACTACACATAAATCTAAGTGAACTCTTAAAAGCCTGGCACTTGTCCTACATCCTAAAAAAAAAAAAAAAGAAAAAAAGCGAAAGTAACTCCAAATCCAACACAAGTCACTGGATGATTACAGATGAAGCTTCATAGAGGTAGAGCTAGCATTTAGAAGGGAAAAAGTAATTTACTAAATTCTGGCTTTCACTTTTATTTTCACAAGACAGAAGTTAGCAATAGCTATTAGGACTTCTTGAATCTAAACAATTATTTTAAGAACTTTATATTAGTAAAAGGACAAAGTAAAAGTTATGCAATTTTAAGAGTAATATTTTATGTTTCTCTTTAACAATGAATACCTAAATAATTTTTTACTATTCTATGTTTTGTGTATTTTGGATTTTAATTACAAACCCAAAATTTACTATGACTATACCTGTCAGTAGGCAAAGAAGAACAACTGACAGTTGTTCTTTTAAAGCACCCAGGAGCTCCTGAACTTGAAAAACAGGCTTTTGATAATTCTTGTGACCTGACCTCTTCTTAAGAATCAAATTATGTATCTGCTAGAGTCAGGATTAAGGATTCTGTCCTTAAGATACACTTCCTTTACAAGCACATAAAGAGGATTTGTCTAAAAGCAGATTGCCATGTGTTCCAATGAACATCCTGGCTCATGGAAAGACATTTGATATTTGTTAGGGCAAAGAGTCATCATACAACGTAACAGTTATTTTTAAGTTAAGGAAAGTCAATTACACACAAATACAAAACTGTAAAGCTCTTTCTGTTTAACAGGATTACAACAAAGGAACTAGTGATGGTAAGTAAAACATATAAATACAGCAAAATTCATCATCAAGACAAGTGCAAGGTGCTGCACCTGACCCTGCACCTGAGATGACATACCCACAGAGCCCAGTGCTGGCTCAGACCTGGGAAGGGAAGGTCTGGCAGGGAAACAGCCTTGTGGAAAAAGGCCTGGGGGTTTGGATGGACATCAGGCTGAACAGGGCTTAGCAGGGCACCACTGCAGCAAGGAAAGCAAAGCAGATCCTGGGTTGCATCCACAGCGTCACTGCTAGCAGGGACAGAAACTTGATCTTCCCACCCTGCTTGGTGCTTTTCAGGGCCGTACCTGGAGTATTGTGTCCAGTTCTGCTCCCAGCAACTCCAAAAAAATTTGTGGACAACTGGAGAACATTTGTTAATTAAGGCCATATTAAAGGCCTCCAAATTAAGGCCATAAAGATGATCAAAGGCTCAAGAACACACCTATGAAGAAAGACTGAAGGACTTAGTTTTTTCTGCCTAGGGAAGCTCAAGGGGGCCCTTATCACAGTATTGCAGTACTTAAAGAGTGGCTACAAGGATGGAGGCTCTCTCTTTACAAGAAGAAAAAGGGCAACAAGTGTTAAGTTGTACCAGGAGAGCTTTCATCTTGATATAGGGAACTTTTGCACAGTGAGAACAACCAATCACCAGAAAAACCTCTCCTCAGGGAGTTCCCATTGTTGGAGGTTTTCAAGATGCTGTTGGGCAGGGTGCTAGATTATCTCATCTCATCTCATCTTGGTTCACTTTAACACAAAAGGTTGGACCAGATGATCTTTCGAGGGCCCTTCCCCCTGGTGCTGTTCTATGGTTGTGTGATCCTATTAAGGGGTGCACTGTATTACACAGACTTCAGTAAAATAAAAGCTGGTCATGAACAGGGAATCCCAATAGCACTGTTTTCCATACTATTTATAATGAAAGTGTTAATTACAGCATGCTTCGAAAAACTTTCTACATGAAGGAAGGTTGTAGCCAGTTGGGGGTTGGTCTCTTCTCCTGGACAACCAGGGACAGGATACGAGGACTTAGTCTTAAACCGCACCAGCAGAGGTTTAGGTTGGATATCAGGAAGAACTTTTGTTTGTTTGTTCGTTTCACAGAAAGGGTAATTAGCCATTGCAATGGACTGCCCAGGGAAGTGGTGGAGTTATCATCCTTGGAGGTGTTTAAGGAAAGGCTGGACATGGCACTTACAGCCATGGTCTAGTTTATATCGTGTTCATAGGTTGAACTCGGGTGATCTCAGGTGTTTTCCAACCTAATTGATTCGGTGATTCTCTAACAGTAAAATAATGATGGAATTTAGGGTTGTCTCCCTTTTCATTTTGTCACATTTTTACACAGCCCAGGCCCGTGTTGCTGCGCGCTTCTCAGTGAGATTGTCACTCATCACCCTTCTCCGGAGGCACGGGGTTCCCGCACGGCAGCATCCCGAGCCGGCAGGGACGCCCGAGGCAGTCTGCAACTTTAAACCACCGCCACACCAGGCTCTCGCCCTAACGGCCCCGCACCGTCCCTCGCGGTCGGTGCCGGCCCCGCGGGGCTGACAGCGGCCGGGGAAGCGCCTGCCGGCTCGGGCGAGGCGTGCGGCAGGGCCGGGCGCTGTCCGCGGTGACGCCGTGTCACCTCCCCGCCCACCCGTGTGACGAGCGCTGCCGGGTCACGCCCGGCCAATGGTTCCCGCAGCTCCGCCGGCGTCACCGGCACGGCGCGCGCCCCC
>VZTF01002322.1:79438-102177 GCA_013397755.1 Cnemophilus loriae | reverse complement strand
CCCCGCCCCTGCGGCGGCTGCGGGCCCCGCCCCTGCGGCGCGCACCGCGCTGCCCACCGTGCCCCACTGTGTCACACCGTGCCCCACTGTGTCACACCGTGTCCCTCCGTGTCACACCGTGCCCCACCGGCCGGGGTGGGGGGAGAGCCCCTGGCGCTCTTCTTATTGTGCAGGAGGCAGGGGGTGGTGGTTGCAGCCCAGCGCAATGTGCGGCGGAGGGGGGCGGTGGTGTTTTGTTTTCCAAAAGGTGTCTCATCTGCACTGGGGTTGTCAGAAATTAAAGATTTCCCTCATAACTGGTTCCAGTTAATGGATTAAAGCCAAAATACAGCAGCAAAAATATTATTGAAAGTACACTGTTTATGAAAGTGGCGTAAAGAAAGCGAATGTGTCTCATACCATGTTTAACAGGAAACTTCCCAATCTTTTCCAGCGTTATTCCCAACTGTCAGTTCAGGTCAAAGACTGCACGCTTGAAAACCTTCACGGCAAATCAACTGGATGAAATTAAGGATCCCTCTGGTCTTTTTTATATTCTTCCCTTTCAGAAAGTAAGTAAGATATCCTCAGTTTAACATTAAAGGCAAATGTAAATTGTTCTAAGGAATAGTTTTCATACCGTATGTCCCAACTGCAGTGTTATATGTAGTATTATACAAGAATCAGTCAGCAGTGTGAAGTTTAACAGTCATAGAATTGTTTAGGTTGAAAAAGACCTTTAAGATCATCAAGTCCAACAGTTAACCCTGCACTGTCCAGTCCATCTCTTAGCCACGTCCCTAAGTGCCACATCTGCACATCTTCTAAGTACCTCCAGGGATGGTGACTCAGCCAGTTCCCTGGGCAGCCTGTGCCAGTGCTTGACAGCCCTGTCGGTGAGAAAATGTTTCCAATCTAAAACTCCCCGGTGCAACTTGAGGCCATATGCTCTGGTCCTGTCAGTTGTTACCTGAGAGAAGAGACTGACCACCACCTCACTACAACCTCCTTTCAGGTCACTGTAGAGAGCGATAAGGTCCCCCTTGAGCCTCCTTTTCTCCAGGCTAGACAGCCTCCCTCAGCTGGTCCTCATAGGATTTGTTCTCTGAACCCTTCACCAGCTTTGTTGCCCTTCTTTGGACTTGCTTCAGTCCCTCAATGTCTTTCTTGTTGGGAGGGACCCAAAACTGAAAGCAGGATTGGAGGGATGGCCTCACCAGTGCCAGGTACAGGAGGGCAATCCCTGCGCTGGTCCTGCTGGCCACACTATTGCTGATACAGGCCAGGATACTATTTGCTTTCTTGGCCACCTGGACACATGCTGGCTTATGTTCAGTGGCTGCCGACCAGCAACCCCAGGTCTTTTTCCACGGGGCAGCGTCCCAGCCACTCTGCTTCAAAGCCCGTAGTGCTGCATGGGGTTGTTGTCACCCAAGTGCGGGACCTGGCACTTGGCCTTGCTGAACATCATAAGATTCTCCTCAGTCCATCAATCCAGCCCATCCAGAAATCTTTACAGAGCTTTTCTACCCTCCAGCAGATCGGCAGTCCTACCCAACTTAGTGCTTTCTGTGAACCAACTGAGGGTACACCCAATTCCCTTGTCCAGATTGCTGATAACAGGGACTCCAATACTGAGTCCTGGGGAACACCACTGGTGACAGGATGCCAAGTGGATGTAGCACCATTCACCACCACTCTCTGGCCCGGACATCCAGCCAGTCTTTTACCCAGCAAAGAGTTCACCCATCTAAGGCATGAGCAGCCGGCTTCTCCAGGAGAATGCTGTGGGAAATGGTGTCAAAGACTTGACTGACTTTTACTAAAGTCCAGGTAGACAACATTCACATCTGTTCCCTCCTCCACTCAGTGGGTCACCTTGTCACAGAAGGAGAACAAGTGAGTCAAGCTTTAATAAACCCATGCTGACTGGACCTGATCACTTGTTTGTCCTGTACGTGCTGGGTGATGGCACTCCAGGTAATCTGCTCCGTAACCTTCCCTGGCTCTGAGGAACACTGACAAGCTTCTGCCAAAAAGAATAATGTGTACAGAAAACACACTGTTCATTGTTTTTATAGTGCAGTAATCAACATATCAATGGGGAATATTTGCAACATACCTTAATCCTATGTAACGTTTACTTCTTAGCCTAAAAATGTAAATTTAGACATCTTAACTCTCAAATTTTTTATATTACCAGTCTCAATTGTTTGTTGTTTGACTTTTTTTTAAGTATGATTTTATTTTTTCTAAATAGTGTAAATTTGTTACTAAATTCCTACAGGGTTACTTGGTGAACTGGGATGTTCAGAGACAGGTTTGGGATTATCTCTTTGGAAAAGAAATGTATCAAGTAAGACCCTTTTCTTAATTACATACTTTGTGTAGATTAAATACTGACTAATGGAATTAACAAATATTAAGTAGAACGGGTGATTTTACTGTTCTCTTTGAAAGCGCCTTCAATTAGAAATCACAGGGATTTATGTTTTTGCAAACGCTTTTGAGTTCTGGTGTCGAATTTTGAAAAATATTTAAATTTTTTAGTCTTGTATGTATGTACTGATACTGAGTGCAGCTCACATAAGAAATTCATATCAATATAATTAACAGTTCAAGTTAATAAAAAATAATCACAGACAGATACAATGTAGTTAAGAGATCAAGAAATAGTTAATGTAAAAGAGAGGGATGAGCTGGGTCAGTAGGCCAAAATGCATACACATTTAGTAAGCATCTTTGGCTAGCCATTTTCTACCCATGAATAACTTAAAGGTATAAACCATAAATATCTGATACTTTATTTTTCATATCACATGAGCTGGATTTAGCACAGGAAGTCTATTAAGACTTTCCTTTAATTTTTTTTTTTTTTTAATGTTATGTTCTCTGGAAATTCTTGGGTTTTTTCTAACACCTACGTACTGAGAATGAAAATAATGCCTCAAATTAGCTTAGTCTCTGTACACAAAAATATACAACACTGGCTTTTGATAAATAAATTTCATTTTAGTTTTGGAACTGTATTCAATGTAGTCATGGTTTTGAGGAGAATTTGTTTTTAATTCTTCTTCACAAGTGAAGACTACAGAGAGATACAGCTGGTAGTATTTTTGGGGCCATATCCAGTTATGATTGAAGTAACCCTATGAAGCCCTCTCTAAAGGAGTGTTTGAGATACTGGTAAACGTGGAAAGTCCAGGATCTTTTGCCGGCCTCAGTAGAAGTCACTGGGAGTTTTATTACTGATTCTTCACTGTACAGGGCTTTGGTTATTAGACAAGTAATTTTGTGGTGCAAGTGCTGAGCTGCTGTCAAGGGGACTTCCTGTAGATGACAGGTTTAGTGTAAAATATCTTTCATTAGAATTGTAGTGTTCCTTTGTGGTATCTCTTTAAAATGTTGGATTACAATTTGTAAGGATGGGAACAGAATTAGGATATATATGAAAGTGTTCCCTATTATATTTTTTTACCCATTAATTAGAAACTTGTATCACTGCTCATGAAGCCTTTAAAAAAGCTAAAGCATTCTAAGTCTAGCTTCTACAAACAGATATGGCAAGTGGTAATCATGTCTTCAGATTTACATGATCTTCCACTGCTGCAAAAGATGGTAAGGGATTATTAATTTCTAAGTTTTATGCAGTGACAATCTTAATGTGTTTTTCATAGGTGGATTTTGTAGATACCAATATTATTATTACCGAACCTTATTTTAACTTCAGTTCAATACAAGAATCTATGAATGAAATTCTATTTGAAGAATATCAATTTCAAGCAGTTCTTAGAGTAAATGGTGAGTATGTTCCCTTCTAGTTTGCATTTATGTATTTTGAAGCTTAACCCTTTAAATAAATAAATAAGCAAGCACACATGCACATACATATATATACATAGTAAAAAAATTACTTCAGTTGCTTCCTGCCTCTTGAGTAAAAGTGAATTAAACATTTTTAAAATTATTTCTTTTATAAATTCCAGTTGTCCTCTTGTACTACTTTCTAAAAGAGTGTCACGGTATATAATTACAGGAAACTTGAGGGGAGTAAGGATGACAGAAATAACAGATATATTTTGAAACAGGATAGCATTTAAAAAACCTACCAAAAATTTGCATGAAGTCTTTGATAGCTTTCCTTTTTTAGGGGGGTAGGATTGGTTTTTTGTTTGGTTTTGTTATGTGTTAGCAAATAAAATGCAGCATTACAATTATGAGATGTATTGTATCTCACAGGGAATGTGTAAAGCACAATACCACTCTTCTGAAAGATAACTGGATATAGGATACTCTTTTAGATAAGTTTGATAAGTTTGTAGCCTGATCAGTGTGCTTAGACTTCAGAGGAAACTGAACATGGACTGGAATTTCTGAAAAAGATTAAATGGGGCCATACACAACACAATGTTATCCGCTGTCAAAATGAATTCATGCGTTGGCTGTAGTATTATGTAGTGAGGTCTTGAAAGTCTGTCAAAGGCATTTAAAATATGAAGCAAGTACACCTTCATACCACTGTAAATTCTAAATGTTCATATAAAAATGGAATTAAATTTTTTGTATTTCAGCTGGAGCTCTTAGTGCACACAGGTATTTCCGAGATAATCCATCTGAGCTGTGTTGTATCATCGTGGATAGCGGATACTCTTTTACCCACATTGTACCTTATTGCAGAAGTAAAAAGAAGAAAGAGGCAATCATCAGGTATGCTGCAGTATGTATTTTCTAGAAGAACTGTTTGCTGTGCCTGAAGTTAATAATGACAGAACTCCTCATGTTACTCTTTTTCTGTAGGATTAATGTTGGAGGGAAACTCTTAACCAACCATCTAAAGGAGATCATCTCTTACAGGTAAAGCATGCTAATTTTCACTCTGAGACTTGGTATGAAATGAGCTAGAAGTTTATGGGGTATTCTTACTGGTTCTGTGAATTTTAGATTAATTGCTGTTTAAAGGAGAAGGGAATTTTTTTTTCTGTTATAATCTGCTAGCTGCCATCTTGACCTTAAGATCAAGATGAATTAAGAAGAGTTTAAGCCCTTTGAAGAATTATGCTGTTATTTTTCAAAGTGCCAGTGCTTTTGAAGTTGCTGAGGTTACCTGTGTGTTCACAATTATACAAGCCTTAACATATTTTCTGAGGTGTCTCGGTAGATCATCAGTCAGTTTGCTGACTGATTGTATCAATGCCACAAATAAAATGCAGTAGGATCAACTTTTCTTTGGGATCCTTTAGCTTGGAACTTTATCTAGGTAAAGGTCTTTACCAGAGAGCTAATGGAAGGATTACAGCTGTGCTTGTTAGCAAGACAATGGGCAAAAACAGGTTAATGTATTTATTGAACTGTTAAACAGGAAAATATTAAGCTCCAGTAGGCCAGGATGAATGCTTGTGTAAATTGAATATAATTCTAGATATTGAGACAGTAGCTTCCTGTGACTGAACAACAAAGGTTGCTCAGTTCCAGTGGAAAACTGGACAGGAAATGGAACACTTAATTATTCTCAAACCTCTGTGGTTTTGGTTTTTGTTGTTCACAGGCAGCTCCATGTTATGGATGAAACACATGTAATTAATCAAGTGAAAGAAGATGTGTGTTATGTTTCTCAAGACTTTTACAAAGACATGGACATTGCCAAGTATGTATGCAATGGTACTAAATGTAAAAGTTGGTACTTCTAAATAATCTGTTTGTACAAACAAATAAAACTATACTCTTAATCAGAAAATTTTCCAGTTAAGTCAAAGAAGTCTTGTCAGTATAAAATAGTTGGAATTTAGAACTTGTTCTTTATTCTGTTGAATTTTACATTCTTTTTCAGATTAAAAGGAGAGGAAAATACTGTAATGGTAGATTATGTTTTGCCAGACTTCAGCACAATCAAAAAAGGATTTTGTAAGGTAATGATAGTTCTGAAGTTTTTTTTGACTGTTCCCCTGCACAAGTCTAGTAGAGAGGTTAAAAATACTCCCTTTTTTCTAATGCTGTATTGTAACATCTTTCTGTGCTATGCATTAAGTGGTCGAGTTTCTCCTCAGTAAGTTGGGATGAAAACAAAATACTGTTTTTCCAGCATAGCATTTTATGTTCTTTCATTTAACAGTTGTTGCTTTCTCTCTTTGTGCTCTGTCATATAACTTATCCATATCATTATTAGGTTTTTTTAACATTAAGTTAGGAAATGTTTTCTCTGCTTTGATAGTTTTTTTGTAAGTTTCTCTGAATTACATTTAAACGCCCTAATAGGTTGCAGGTTCAAAGTCATGTTATAGAAGAGCCTGAAATCCCAGTGAAGACAATTTAACAGTTTAATCTCATTTACTGAGCTAGACATAGTTTTGAAAGCAGTCCTGTATTTTAAGGCCACTCCCATGCATACCAGTTTTATTTTCCTTTGGACAAAATTGCAGTTCATAAGAGCAAAGTCACTTCAGATTTAATACCAGAGTATGAATTATTCTTAAAAGATTTGCTGATAGATAATATGACAGCGTAGCATACACTTCCTACCTCTGCAGGACATGAAACAGATTAGCTGAATATTCTAGGATGTCATTTCTTTTCTTAAGCAGTGGGTACTATTCATGTCTTTAATTTAGCCAAGGGAAGAGATGGTGTTAAGTGGAAAATACAAGACTGGTGAACAAATACTTCGTCTAACAAATGAAAGATTTGCAGTTCCAGAAATACTTTTCCATCCTTCAGATATTGGTATTCAAGAGATGGGAATTCCTGAAGCCATTGTTTATTCTATTCAGAATTTACCTGAAGGTACATCCTGAAAGTATTTTGAAAAGGGGGGTGGGAGAAGGAGGGATGTTGTAATGGCTTGGTTTCATTTGGTGTGAAACTGAGCAAAATTCAGTAATTTAAGCATCAAAGAATAAAACCTTTCTGACTGCTGTTTGTCAGAAGTAATACTAAGGCTTTCATTTCATAATTATGTATAGGTAATTACTGTTATTATTACAAAGAAGACTTCCATAGGTTTTATGATACCATGTAAGTATGGCAGCATTTAGGCTATTAATGTACTCTTAAATAACCTGTGTCAATTAAAATCCCTTTTGGAAGGGGACTTGTGTTGGCAAACATGAAATTTAACAGACAGTATAAGAAAACAGTAATTATTAAAGCCAAATTCTGAAATCAGGGAGAACACAGGGTGATTGATCACCTTCTCATATTTCTGTTTAACTGATATGCTTATTAGATGATCATAAATTTTTTGTATGCATATTTCTTACTTCTGTTCAAATTCATAACAAAATTGGAAAAAACACCACCTTTAATCTTTAGATATATGTTCAGTTTCTAACTACAGATTTACTTAATTGTTTTACAGAAATGCAGCCTCATTTCTTCAAGAACATAGTTCTGACTGGGGGAAACACCCTTTTTCCAGGCTTCAGAGATCGGGTTTATTCTGAAGTTCGATGTCTTACTCCAACTGACTACGATGTTTCCGTTGTTCTTCCTGAAAAGTAAGTTCTAAACTCCTAAATAGAAGGGGCTTTATCTTTCTAGCAGAACAAACAATAAAGTAGGGTTTCTTTTGCTGATTAAAAAGATAAATGGAGTAAAGGCATTAATTTAACTATTAAGTGAACAAAAATTGTGTGAGAAAGATGTTTTAAATCAGTATATTTTCAGACAAACCAAATAAATTGGAGTTCACCTGCTTCCTCTGTACTTCAGCTAATAAAGTTGAGGAAGTGTTTTTAGGGTCAGCCTTTTTATTGTAAACAGATAAATAAGACTGTATTGTCATTAGGAGGGGATGTAAGTATGCAAGATTAGAGCTTAGTCTTAGAAGAATTTTCAGCATCTGAATGCTACCATGTCATTATTAATGTACCACTTCAGGGATGAGGATGGGGTAACATCTTTGCAGAAGGAGTGGAGGCAAAACAAGTATATTTTGAATATACAAGAAAAAAAAATCTGCTTTTTAAAAAGTATTGTTAAAGAGTCTTTTTAAATACCAATAAAGTAGTTTTATCTGTGCAAAGTAAATACAAAGACATATCCTTGTCATTTCCTCTTCACACCTGCCTTCAAAGAAGCCCTTTTTTGAAAACCGACTCAGCTAGCCCTGCTAAAATTTCAAACTTTGTCTCACAACTTCTCTGGAGCTGGATGGTTGGACTTAACAATCAAAAATGTAGTTTAAACCTAAAACTAGGTACGGCTAAATAAAAGTCTTGGAAATCATCACTGCATACTTCTATATTAAATGAATTTATAGATGAGTAACAATAACTTTGTTCATTTTCCAGCCCTATTACTTATTCTTGGGAAGGTGGGAAGCTCATTTCTGAAAATGATGATTTTGAAGACATGATAGTAACTAGAGAAGACTATGAAGAACATGGACACAATATCTGTGAAGAGAAATTTGATATATAGGTAGCATAGTTGGATATGTTGTTATTCCATTGATTTACTTAGAATGGAATTCTTTGAACTACAACCTCTTTTCCATCAGCTAGGATTGTGTTTTAGCTTTCCTGTATTGAACTGGGTTGAGAAAAAATAATTTTAAGAGTTTAGAAATAAAGTTTTACAAGCGTATTACTATGAAATAATATGTTCATTGCAATTTCATTATGTTCTTATCTTTTCTGGTAGCTTTATTGTATTTTTATTGCAGAAAACCTCAGTGCATGAGGCAATAAAAATATCAAATGCTTGTACTGGTGTGACGTTAATACATAGTGAGAAGAAATGATTTGGAGTTTTTTTTTCAAAATGAATATTATTCTAACTCATGCATGCAACTAAAAGGGCATAAACACATCTCAAAAGGAGCCTTTGATGTTGCCTCTCCTGAGAAGAAATACATGAATTTTATTTTTGGTTATTTTAGCAAGTAGCTATGAGAGGAATATACTTGAAATGTGAGCACTGTTATTGAAAATATGCTTAGGCTTTGAGAAGAGAGTAATTTGAACAATTTCTTCTTCTAAAGGGTTTTTAGTGTAGTAGGTTGTGGGGTTTTTTGTTTAGTTTTTGTTTTAAACAATGGCTGGGCAAATAAGCTTCCCCTAATCTTTCTGAAAAGAAGGTGCACAAAGGTGAACAAAGCTTGCAGCTGTGTCCTGGGTGATGACCCATCTGTGTCCTCTCTACACATCCTAGATAAACATAAATACCCCAGGACTTGTTTCTGGCAGCAGCAGCTCTGTTACTTTGCCATCAGTCTGTGCAGCATGGCATGCAGGAGGGGCAAGAGCCTGGGCTAAGAGCCAGCTAGGAGGCTGGGAGGGCCAGGCTAGATAGGGTTGCCCCACCTGGCTTGCTTGCTTGCTTGCCCAGCCAGAGACAGGCACCCAGACACGGTGGATAATGGACAGTGGAGTATCCTGTTGTGTCTCATATTCCCTCTCTAACCTGCCCTTACATAAAACCAGTAAATACTCGTACTCAGAGCACTTACCTGGCTACCTTGCGTAAGGGCAACACCGAAGAGCAGCCAGTGCTTCAGAGAATGGGAGATGATCTTTCTTCTTGAATATGATCTTTTTTGCTTTGGACTGCCAGCTCATGGTTGCTTTCCTCTAGTCTAACCTGCTGAAAGGAATGAAAGGGGTACCTTCCTTCTGCTGTTAGCAGCTACATGAGGCAGACAGGAGGCAGCTAGGCACGAGACCAGCACCTACAAATTCTTGGACATAGAGTGTATGACTGTGTAGGAGACGAGTAAGTCTGGTACACTGTTACTTTGATAACCACATGGAGAAGCTCTTGTGTCCAAGCTCTAGTTTTTTTTAACTAACTGCTTCATGAAAGTATCAGCTTACTGTAGCTGGGATTTAAAATATTAAGAAACATATATGTTGTTCCCATGAAGGCACTAATGAACTTTTTCCTTGGTAGGAGCAAACATGAATGCTCTATAAATAGAAGCAAGCCTCCTTTGAAGGTGGCATCACTTGTGCTTTGATAAGACTGTACTGAAAAGCACCTCGACTAAACTCTTCACTCTGAATATTTTCTACTTCAAACAAATTCATACTGGCAATTAATTTGATAGCTCTATGCTAGAAATCACAAACAGAAATGAGTGACAGGTCCCAAGTTTCCCTACCACATGAATCTATGTCAAGTATTGTTAAAAATACATGACAGAATTTTCTAAAGGCCAATGATTTTTTTCTGATTTTGGAATTTAACTGAAAACCAGTAGTCTATAGTTCACCAAACCTGTTCTGTTCAGTGGGCTTAGAAGTAAAATAACAGACTTCTGTCAACAGAAGATTAAAGGTTAGTAGGTCCTCCTGTCAGAGTATGTGAATAAAACAGGGCTCTCAAGAGCTCCTCCTTTCCTTTGCAGAACTAGATCAATCTTGTCCCATGAACTGAAGGGAACCACATGGCAGCTATAAACTGCTGCTTGGAACACTTCCTTACTGTTTAATACCTGGTTCTACACCCCTTGAGCTGCCTCTTCCTTATAAACACACTATGAAATGATAGACTCGTCACTTTTTATACAATTCTTTATTATCTTTAAATTAGCACAAGAAAATTCTAATCAAGTCACAAAGTGCACGTTTGTTTTTTAAAAACAGTTTTTCTCAAAGCAATTCCCAGCCCATCCAGCCTACAAATTACCATGTTATCACTCCTGCCTGTTACCAGGTTTAGTATTTTGAGTAAGACACAGTAAAGGGACCGAAGACAGAGAGAAAGACAGATATTAGAAGTAAAAACAACTAAAATCCCTTTCTTCCACTACTCAACACCAGAAGCACTTAGTCAGGAAATACTTTTCTGTTTAGAATTCTCAATAACCTGCTTCTGTACATGCTCCCTCTTCTGGGAAAATGACCAAAACTCCACACAGGCAAAGAAAAAGAATACTTGGCCCGGCCCTGTACTATAGGAATTAGGGCATTCACTGCTGAAAGGTGGAACGTGGACTTTTTTCCTCCTCTAGAAATTACTTATTTCACACTGATAAGTCACAGTTAAATAGCAAATGCATAAACAGGGATTCATGGACAGAGATTTCAAGTACATTCCCTGACTTCTAATAGGGCCAGGTAATTTAAATAAGGCTACTTCAAACAGGCAATTAACTAAGTGTGCAGGTAATAGGTTGTGTTGTTTACATCTTACAGTGTAACTATTTCAATTTACAAAAATAGCACTTGTTTTAAGAAGGCTTTGGTATCCTGCTGACTTAACTATGTTTGAAGCCTACAGGAGGATGGAGATACCTAAAGCAGCACAGTCACAACAAAATAAATCACAGCGGAGCTAGTTCAGCAGTGGGGCCATGAAAATGATAAGGAATTGGAGGATCTCTCTTACAGGGAAGAGGCTGAGAGTGCTCTGATTGTTTAGCCTTGAGAATGCTCAGGGGACAGAGTGACGAAGACTGAGCCAGACACTTCAGTGATGCCAGTGAAAGGACAGGGGGCAGTGCAAGAAATTCTACCTAGGCATAAGGCAGTCTGTTTTCACTTTTTTTTTTCTTTTTTGTGTGGAGGTATGTTTTCTTTGCTTGTTTTTAAATAGTATGAGACTGGTGAAAGTCTGGACCAGACTTGGCCAAGAGGCTGTGCCACCTCTCTTTTTCAGATATTCTAAATTCAACTGGAAAAGTCCTTGAGGAGCCTGCACTAATCAACTCCATGTCAAGCTGACTGGTGAGACTAGACCAGAGGTCCCTTCCAATACCAATTCTTTGTGTCTTTATCCAATAAATAACTGTTGCAAGGATGGAAGTAATGTAACCCCTATCACACTATATTACATATTTATTTATTATGAAGAAAGGCTGAGATGACTGGGATTGTTCAGTCTGAAAAACAGAAGGCTTTGGGGTGACCTAAGTGTTGCCTTCCTGTACCTAAAGGGAGCCTACAAAGAGACCTGGAGAGGGACTTTTCACAAGAGCATGTTGTAGAGACAAGACAAGGGGGAATGGCTTCAAACTGAAAAAGAATAGGTTTAGATTTGATATTAGGGAAAAATTCTTCTCTGTGAGGATGGTGAGGGACTTGAATAGGTTGCCTGGAGAAGTTGTGGATGCCCCATCCCTGAAAGTGTTTAAGGCCAGGTTGGATGGGGCTGTAGGCAACCTGGGTCTAGTGAAAGTTGTCCATGTCCATTGCAGAGGGTTTGGAACTAGATGAGCTTTAAGGTTCATTCCAACCCAAACCCTTCTATGATTTAAAATCAACACATCCTTGTTGATGTACAGTTAACATCAACGTGTCAAGACAGACCAATACATTTTCTAGCTTTGCCCTATGAATTCATAAACATTACCAGTGTATTTATGAATAAATAACTGGACACTATCAAAATATGCTCATGTTAAAATAAATTACTTAAGTATACCAAGAGATCTAAAACAAGATCATTATTTCTCGTGTTTCTTCAAAATGTAATTTTTCACTTGAATGAGCAGCAGCTCAGTCTGCCAGAGTGGGGAGGCAGTAACAACAGGTTGTAATTACTAACTGCAAGTACACGCAGCTCCCCTGCCTAATAAGTCTTTCCTGCTACAGTTTCAAAACCCACTGACCTGCTTCCAAAATTTTTTACACACTTTGTACACTTTTACAATACCCACAGGAGTCATAACCTACAGTTTAAGATTAGATGAAGTTATTATTAATTAAGGATAGAAAAGATTAAAAACCCCTACTGATTATCAACCCAAGCATGGCTCTGAATGTACATGTGGCTCAGATAGAAAGCCATAGGGTTGTGGGAGAGACGGAAAGAAGTGCCAAACCCCGAACTCAAGGCAGCCCAAGGAGGGTGCTGTTATTACTAACTTAGAAGTAATGAAGTATATTTTGCTTAAAAGATTAATTAGATTTAATGCTTTTCAGCAGCATAGTAATTTTGACAGTTGTAGCTTCCTGAAACTGAAGATGTAAAGACATAAGAAGGAAACATTTTTTTATGAGGAATTTTCATGTGCCTCCTCCACTCTTTCAAAAAAAAGATTAAAAAAAGGCTGTATCGAAGTCTAACCATTTGGACTACAAAATTCACATGCAGTTTTACACCCACTGCAGTAGACAAGAGAATGGTATTTTCGGAATTCTTTGATTAATTTCTTCTTTTGCTTCGAAGGAACGGTAGGGTTATTGTCCATCTCTTGAAGCAGTGCTAGAAGATACTGATTGGTTTGTTGTTTTTGATCTTCATATTCTTTAGCTGTAATGCGCTGACAGAAGGTGAAGCCTTTGTAAGAAATCAGAGTTTTAGATTAAGTTTCATGCATCATGTAAAAGCTTTGTTAAAAAATACGATAAGAAACATAGGTATACTGATATTCCAGTTCAGATGTGATTATGTCTACAAGCAATGTGAGACATATAGCCCTCCACTGAGAATGGATGGAAATCTAAACTTTAATTGCAAAAATAAAGTTGAAAAGCACTGTTACAAGTACAGTATCATAGATGATTCTGTATTGCAAACACGCCTGCAAGACACAGAGCAAATACAGTTCTCATACAAAAAACACAATGAAGAGCATTACACAACAAAAAGAATCCCTGTGAGTAAATCACATCTGTAGCAAGGCCCAGAACCTAATGCGAGTATATACTTTGGAGAAATAGTTGCCTCTAAACCACACTACAAAAATCAGGAATAGAATTTAGGAGCTTCTAGGTGAGTAGATAGCTGAGCATGGTTTGAGCAGAAGGAGAGGTGATGCAAGAGGCAGTGATTCAGGGTGAGGGCAGAGCAAGGAATGACCCTGAGAGATATTTAACCCAGCACAGCTTAGCTATAAAAAGGTTGTGAATCTCTGCAGTAAAGTACTGCCCTGCAAGGACTCAAGCCCCATCACTGGGCAGGTGAGTTCTGGCCTGATGAAAGACTGGCATTTAGATACTCCACAGACACTTTTTCTTCCGTGTACCTATTCGAGAGCAATTTGGTTGAACAAGTGTCAGTTGCCTAAAAGAAAAAAAATTCTTACTAATCCTTCTTTACAAACACCATCATCTTTAGGCTTCTCATAGAGAGTAGTATTAACCTGAGCTGTCAGAGTTTTTACGTGGACCCTTCTTTTACAATAAGTTTGTCAAACATCAATACTTTTTATGGTTTAGTAGAATCTCTTTCAAAAGGGAAAGCTTAATAACTGGAAAAGAGACTTAACTCCTAAAACTTCAGCATAGATCCTTTAGTCCTGTGGTTTCAAGTGTCTTACTAGATTAAAACAGACCCCGGACTTCTCTCACTGGTTTTAGTCTTTTTTATTTCCAGCAGACCTAAGGATTACCCTCCTGCAATAGACTGACCCCTTTTCTTATCTGAGTCTCTCAGCCTTCCCTCCTGCTCCCACCTTGACTTAAGAAGTTCACCAGCTAAGAATGCTCAGTTGCTCCTGGGAAAGATTTTCCTGCAGTCTCCTTCATGAGAAAAGGGAAAATGACACTAGAATATGAGGCACACAGGAAAACATGAATATGCCATGCCGGAGAGCTTACAATCAGATCAAACTGACTATTTCAACAAGTGGATGGAAGTTATATGCATTTACATATTGGACCCCCAAAATTTAGTAGGAAAAATGTGGTATGGGGTTTGTACTTCAGCTGTTTGTTCAATGTGCTGATGGAGATCACGCCGGCTCCAAGAATATTACAGACAGGCAGCTCTTTCCACTGTTGCTCATCTCTGTACTCTTGGCTTCACAATATGTGATTCTCAGAACACTGAACCGGAAGGAATTTGGACTCATTCCAGAACCCAACACATATGGTAAAATATTCTGTACCAAAACTGCTTCTCAGGCAGCTGCTGTATTAAATATAGTATTACACAGCAAAATAACTGAGTGTTATTTGGTTCCCAAGTGGTTTCTCTTCAGTGTTTAAGCACACAATGCACTGGCAATATGGGAGTCAGAGCACATAAAGAGTCAGAGAGAAATTTAATTATTTAAGCCAACCCTTTTAATTAGTGTTGCAAGGTATTTTTGGCAGCAAGGCCAGATGGAATGTTAGCTCATAAAAGAAATAAGCTGAAAAGCATTAACCCCACATACAGAAGGGTAGTGTAGCCTAAAAGGAAGGCATTTGACACTTGGTGCGTAAGTCTTAAGATCTTAATAAACTTTGTGCTTACCCAGAAAAAGGAGAGAGTTCTTCAAAACACTTAACAGTCAAAACACAAAACAATCAGTCTGTGCTCAAGTCATCCATCAGAACCTTGAACTACTGAGTTCTGTGAGAATTTATAGGTGTCTTGTGGCAAAAATAAAAGAATACTGTTCCTAAATACAAAGTCCCATCAAATTCACAAACCAAATTAGAAGCAAATCACTTCAGGAAGCACATTTTGCACTACTATTTCCAGAAGTAATTATTTGGTAAAAATAAATAAATAAATAATTGTAATGTATCTAAACTAGATCATTAATAGAATCCTTGTTCTACAATATTCAGACCAGTTTTGCTGATAGCATATAATTTAATATTTAGTGCATTAGCCACTAATCCCTTTAATGCTTCAGTTTTAACAAAGGAAAAGAATACTCTATGCAAAATTATAGTCAACTGATGATAAACCAGTTTGTATACAATAATTTATATAAATATGTATCACATCATCTACCTGAATTGATATCTGGATCTTGCCCTTCTAGCAAAGTCTGAAGTCTCCTACTCGTTAGTTCCAGAAGAGTTAAAGGAGCCTGCAAATACAACCCAAAAAAGAAAACATTACAAAAGCAATACTTCTGTATTTTGAGAATCTAAAGCTTTCAGGTAACCAATTTAAAAACATTTAGTTAAACACAGAAGACTCTATGCCTACATTTATTTAGGTACACATTCAAAGTCTCTCATTGAGAGACTTTGCACAAAAACACATAGTTTTACTAAGATACATGTATTTATTTTTGGTATTTCTGGCCAAAGAAATAGGAAGCAAAAGGTTCTAGATGTTGTTTTTCATGGCAAAAACTGTAGTGTAAAACGAGCTGATTTCAGCTTTCGCACAAGGCTCTCAATTGCAGCTCAGAGTGAACCCCCATCCACTCGCTGTCACTGCTACACAGTTCTGGCCCTAACTCCAGTGGCGAATCAAAGCCCTAACCCTCATGTCAGAACCCTTAACGCAAATTAGAAATGGGGGGTTGGCTGTGTACTAACACATACAAAACCCTCACTAACCACTTAATATTTTCAAACTAAAGTGGAGCTAATTAAAAAAAAAAAAAGCAATATCTCCCATGTCTCAACCTGATGTCAGAAGTGGAAACTGATATGTTGTATAAAAATAAAAAACCAACATTTTACTGAAACCAAATTTCTCAGAAGCTTATTTTTATAGGGTATGGTAAAGTTTCATCTTTTCACATGTGACAGTATGATGGAACATAAATAAAGGAGACTATAAAAAGTCTGCATATTTATACAACTCATCAATTTTAATAGAAAGGCTACTAGCATTTTGTGGTTGTATTTGTTTTCTTTAACTTAGAAGTTAACATTTCAAAATACTGAAGGATCTTTTAGAGTTGTCAAAGCTATACACATACACTGGGGGTACAAGAGCATGCCATTTTTATACCACTCAGAGTATGCCAGTGAACTTTTAAAGGAGAAAGACACTGAAATACCTAAATATTTAGTAGGCAGTCATTACCAACAAGGTGCCAAAATGACCCCATAAAAAATTCTTAATATTTTAAATATTTTCCTAATACAAATCATGCAAATCAAGAGAGAGGATATAATTCGTAAGGATTGCAAAACTCTCAAAAATCTGTCCTCCATAGTCTGGAATAGCTTCTCACCCTATTTGGCTGTTCTATTAAACTGTAACAAAAGGAATATCAAACACAGTTCCTCACACTTGTCATACTCCAAAAGAGGCAATACAAGGCATTTAACATTTAAAATGACAAAGCCAGTGATGTGAGGACAATGATACCTTGAAGAGCTCGGAGTGATTGTCCATCAGAAACTGAGTCAGCAGTTCTGCCTGTGGTTTTGACAGCGTCTTGTTTTGCAAGATGAACTTTGTACAAGTCTTGATGATCACAAATTTGTTCTCAAACTAGAAAAAGTAGTACCCAGAATTGATATTTGTTTTAAAACAGATCACACGGAAAGGCAGTAAACAGAATTCTTCTAACTGGACAAAAATGTTAGCTTTACTATGAGAAAGTGCTATTTTTCAAATTAAACAGAACAGATTCTTACTTGTTTTTGCAACCTGTAGCCCTCAGATTCTGACGCAATGGATAGGAATGTAAGGAGCCTGTGTAGTTCTTCACTAATATTTGGTGCTAATAATTTTAAATAAAGTTGTAATGCCTCTAGAGCTTGATCTGTTTTTCCTTTTTCTGCAATGGAGTAAAACAGCATATCCAATATTACTGTTCATTTTCAGAGTCATGAATACTTATTTAAATCCCAATAATAATCCCACTTTTGGGGGTTTTCCTTCCAAACAAAATTTCATTTTGTTCCAGTTATTAAAGGATTCTTTTCTCAGCCCACAGATTTTACTTTCCTCCCCGCCACCAGGGGCCGGGTGGCAGCAGGCAGTGAGTGAGCAGCTTTGTAGCACTTGTTGGCAGCTGGGGTTAAGGCACAACAACCCAATAGGACTGAAGTAGCAACAAAGCCTATTTAGGGTAGGATTAATCTTAAACTTCTATTTAAATGAAACCCTTCTGGTTTACTTGTATGCATATGATGGGAGGGTTCTCAATAGTCCCTTTTATCATTTTAAATAACTTCTATTACTAAAAAAGACCCTAAGTTCATAACTTTAAAAACCTTATTCTGGTTACCATGAAAAACTTTATAGCAATGATTTTAGTTTTATGTTATTAATTAGAAGTAGCAATAAGGGAGATTCTGACTTGGGGTAAGGAACTTTCACCATAAGAGTAGTTACATATTGAGAGAGTTATCCGCAGAGGTTGGTGAGTCTCTATGTTTGCGGATTTTCAAAATTCAGCTGGACCAGGCCCTAAGCAAATTGATCTATGAAATTTGTCCTTGTCTTGAATAGAAGTTCTTAATCGTGATCTTGAGCATTTCCTTCCAACCTAAAAAGTGCATCTGCAATGGCATTGCAAATAGTGTCATGATTCAGTCAATTGACATTTAGTGACCTCTACAGCCTACACCTGTATTTTTTGTTCAAGGTTGCTCTTACCTATAAGTTCTATAATTCCTGAATGAATATCAAGATCCTGAGCGGCAAGTAGAGAGTCCTTCTTTTGACTGTAATACTTTATTATAACATCAAAAAGAATTTTCTTGTATGTATTCAGACTGCTGGGGTTGTCAGTGCTTTGAGGTAACTGCTGACTAACCATCACTAGGAATTGGTCAGGAAAATACTCCAAGCATTCAATTGCAGCATAGAGCCATCTATCAAGCCTGTAGAAAGAACAGTCAGTTTTAGTGCTTGCTTTAAAATGCTCTACCTATTTTTATTTTCACAGATTCATAGAATATTCTCAGTCAGAAGGGACACACAAGGATCATCGCGTCCAACTCTTAAGTAAATGGGATTGAATCCACAACCTTGGTGTAAATTAGCACCATGCTCTGAACAACTGAGCTAATCTCAGGGTCCATTTAACTCTTTAAAGAAAACTAGACAGAAATAACTAGACAGAAATAACCATGCAGGTATAGTCACATATGAACCACAACACTGAACTGGTTTATTAAGCAGTTTATGTAGCTTATTTCACTACAGCAGTTCAAGGACATGCTCAAAATAAGCAACTTCCATGTTTTTCCTATGCTAAAGGCAATACACCTGAGATAAACCCAGATCAAAACAAGCTGCAATCATGCTAGACTGTCACGGACCCCAGGAATTCAGCTAGTATTTAAAAACCAAACACCACCCCACCATTACTCTAACACACACACTGACAACCCACCACAGCTAACCAGGGTGAAAAAAACCAAGGGACTAGATCTTTACAAAAGAGAAAAAAGAGAAAAATAAAAGTAGGTTAAATCTCAGAAGACTACAGAAGCAGTCTATTTATTATATAACCTACTATAAAGGCATGAGTTTTCAGAAGCATCTGTTGTCTGTGTCTTAACTAAGGAAAGAAAACGTAAGAACAACCTAATTTTCAGGTGCATAATTGTCAAAAGAAGCCAGAAGATCAGAGGAAAAAGTCTCAACCCTTTTGTACAGAAGGAATATAACATTATAGAAATGTGTGGGGCAGAGGGACAATTACTTTTATCTGATTCTGGATGTAAAATAATTTGGTCTGAACCAATGACAAGTTGCAAATATTATTTAAGATCCAGAGAATCTTACTTTTATGAAGAACAGAAACAAAGATTGTGAAATTGCAGATAAAAACTGTATTGATTTGACAAAAATAATCATTCCTAAGACATTCATATGTGCCTTGACTTATTCATTAAAAGTAAATGCAGGATAGAGATCGGCCTAAGTTCACTAAACAGGAACACTATAAAAGTAAGAGAAGATTTAAGGAAAAGAGCACTGACAACTTGCAGCCACTTTGACTTTTATATTCTCATTATATAAGCATTCTTCAGTGCTACAGCTGAGTTTCTCCTTTTCTCTTATTAACAATAGATGCCTTACTAACTTCGTATCTTCACAGCACGGTCACCAGCAACTGTGACAAACAAACAAAAAGCCTCAGAATATTTCAAGTTCTAGTATCTGTTACAGAGACCTAAGAGTAAAGAATCTGGTCTAGAAACTAGGAGTGTTTACAACACTTGAGGTTAAAGTTTTAATGTTTACTTAAAATGCTCAAGTGTTCAACTTGAAACATATACTTTTTGTGAAATCACTTGCCACTGCTGAAAAGAAGTCAATCACATTAATGCCACCCCTGTCTACAAGTATAAAAGCATAATGATTTCTATTTGTTCACTTAACACAAAGCTTTGATCAAGAGTAAAATAAAGCCTTTACTAACAAATTCATTTTATAGATGTATAACTTACTCGGGCAAGTTTAAGCTACACGTAACCTCTCTGTCCAGGAAAGTATTTGAGATAATCATGTCTTCTTCTTTGCCAAAACTGTCTGATTTTGTCTTCACTGAAGACACCAAGATATCTTCTAGAAGGGGGACATCAATTAACTGCAGCAGTCGTAGCAGAGTTTGCTGTTTCCAGACATCTTCTATTACTGATACCATAAACAAACAAAAAACCCTCAGAAACAGGATCTTATGTAAACAAGTAACCTTTGTTTATACTCACTCAAGAATCTTTTAAATGTTCAAAGAAAACACAGTAACAGCATAGTGTGAAGTTGCTGTGTTGGGTAAGACGGAATCAAAATAGGAACACTAAAACATTAAAAAAAAATGTCTTCCCCATCATATAAGGATTCAGAAAAATCTACTCTAATTAGCAGAAGAAAAAATAAGACAAGTGAAAAGCAAAGGAATCATGTAATAAAGATATTCTTAATCTTAAGGCCTACTTCCTTCTGAAGTAGTATTTGCATAAATAGCACCTTATGCAAAAACAGAACCCTGTTTTGTTTCTTCTGTTTAGTTACTCCAAGCATTAACCCCTTTAACACTCATTTAGATATTTTGTCATTAGTGACAGGTTAAATTTAGGTCTCTGTGGCACATTGTTTAACAGAAATGGAGCACTCACTCCAAGATACAGTGAAGAACAATCAAGCTTTAAAAAGAAAAAATTCAATTCTCACCTCCTTTTGAAAGCAGGCACATTGGTTCATTAACCATGATCTTTGGAGGTAAAGATGCATGAACATTTATTGATTGAAGAAGCTCCTCAACCCTCTTTTTATCAGCTGCTTCTAATGCTAAAGGGTTTGAAAGTGTTGTGTCACAATTTGTTCTGCTTAGGGAGGGGAAAAAAAGTTAGATGTATAAGAAATACTAGTAGGACACATTTGTCTTTCTGTTACTTACTAATCTCTTAAATCAGAACTTTAGAGGTTCATTGTATCTGGAGTCTATCCTGCTGCTAGAATTCCTGTCATCCACATCTTCTCTGTGGAAAGGGCAAGGATATTGATCCCAAATACTGTTTGCTAGTTCCACTTCGTTTACCAGCTTTCAGTAACTAGCTCATTCATGCTAATTCTCAGATTTCAACACAACTGATTGCAAAACCAAATTATTCCTAGGCTTATGCTACTGTGCCAGAATCTATTCCAAATAACAAAGGGCAGACCAAAGCACTGTATCCAAAAATACCTGGTAGCATCTACAATTTAGGCATGACATTCCTCAAAACTGGCACAGACTAGTCAGAAGTCTCCAACACCTGGTTTAGACAGACATAACTTCATCTACAGGTAACCCTCCTTAACTTATTTAAAAAAAAAAAAAAAAAAAAGAGAAAAATTAGAATGGTTCAGAGTAACTCACTTGGAAAGTCTTTTTGTTTTCTGTTTGCAGATTTGCTCAGGAGATAAGCTTTCATTGTCCTTATTCTTTCTTGGAAGGAGAGGATCAAGACTGCTATTTACAAACCTATAGAGACTAGTGTCCGCGTCTTCAAACTCTGTTTCTTTTCCATTCTTGAATAAGTAAAGCTTGGCTCCAACTGGCTCAAACACTTTGTGATCCATCAACGCTTGGCATACACGGACTCCCTTGAGCCGAGAAATATCATTGCAGCTTAGGTACATGCTTTGCATAAGATGGCTCAGTACCACATCAACTGCATTGGAGCCAGTGAAACAGTTTCGGTATGTTTTCAGGTGTTGTCTACGTCTTTTGATTTCCACTTGATTGTGAAGGGCATGTATAATACTATTCCACAGCTGAGTTGCTTGAAAAGGACCATCGCAATCTGCAAAATATTTATATGAAAGTCTTACAAATTTAGAAACCTTTAATACTTGCTTAATTTTACAAAGACGAAGATAATATTTCATGACTCAGTCCTTCTCGCAAGCTGACTCACACCCACTACAGCAGAGTCAAGAGAAGAGAAAAAAATCCACTAAAAACAGGCGAGGAAGGTTTTTTTGTTATTGTTACGACCACACCTACTGTATGTATGTGTTATGTACATATACACTAAATCATTCGAGAATCACAAAACAGCCGAGGCTTGCAGGGACCTCTGGGGTCCATCTGGTCCAACCTCCCTGCTCAACCAAGGCCACCCACAACCATGTCCAGACAGGTTTTGAGCATCTCCAGAAGTGGAGATGCCCACACACGATATCGCAACCTCTCTGGGCACCACTGAAGAGTCTGGTTCCATCCTTCTTGCACTCTCTCTTTAGATACTTGCAGAGAAACCGAGCCTTCTCTTCTCCCGGCTGAGCAGCCCCAGCGCCCTCAGCCTCACCTGGGGCAGGTGCTCCCCAGCCCCCAGTTTATCTTCACGCATCGCGCCCAGCTCAGCAGACGACAAACGAGCGTGTGCAGTGCATTTACCGCGCCTGCCTCCCGGTCGGAACACCCAGCCCAGCTCCACGCCCAGCCCTACCAGCGGCGCCCCCATAAGCTCAGCTTCAGGGATACGGCCGGAGGAAGCTCCTCTCCTCCCTGTTCAGCTGCCGAGCCGCCCTAGCCCCATCCTGCCCGCCGCCCGGCCATCGGCCCCTCCCGCGGCACCGGCAGCCGGGGGTGGCAACACAAACAGCGGGCAGGCGCCGGCTCCTCGCAGCCCGCTCCGCTCCCCGGCCCCTCCGACACTGCGGGGGAAAAGCTGCTGCAGCGGACAGACGGGAATGACGCTCTTCGCCCACCTCGGCGCCGCCCGCTCCCCCGCCGCGGCTGCAAG
>VZTF01002322.1:0-79360 GCA_013397755.1 Cnemophilus loriae | reverse complement strand
ACTGCGCGGGGCGGGCAGGGCCAGCCGGCTCCGCAGGGGCAGCGGTCTCGGGTCCCGGGTGCCCGGCGCCGAGGGTGGAGGGGAAGGGCAGCTCCGGAGGCTCGATCGCCGCGCGGGCAGGGCCTGGCGGAGACCGCTGAGCCGCCCGAGCCGGCGGATCGCGGGTCACCTGCCCCTGTGGCCGCCGCCCGCCCCCCGGTGCGCTGCTCCCGGCTGCCCCGCGGAGCAGGGAGCGCAGGCACCGGCCCTGCGGCGCGGAGCGGTGCGAGTCCGCTCTGGTTGTAAATAACAGTAAATACTTGGTCCGGAAGGACTGGCCCGCAGGAGGCTGACCCGGGGTTTATGCAGCGCCCTGGGTTTCACCTGTCACCAGGCGACAGACAGAACCCTGTCCATGGATCTCGTTCCATGAGGTTTTGGTAGGGATTCAGCTGAATCTCAGTACCGAAATGGTGCATGAAAGTTAAGAAGGTGATGTGCGGCGAGAGCAGCTACACTTTGCACAGTGCTTCATTTCATTTGATGCTCTCGGTGTTTTTGTAACAAATGCAGAAGACTGGTTGTGCCTGAAAAATGCTGAGGTTTTGTCCTTTTGTTTGCTGTGACTCAGTTGTTCCAGCACTTACTTCTGTGAATTGATCCTGGCTTGAGGCAGATGGATAGGATGCGGTTGGGTGGCACGAAGTAGCTGTGCACCAGCCTGCTGTGTTGGTTCCCAAAGGGGAATCCCAGCTTGTTATAGTTCAGAATAGTGGTAGTGTATGTATAGTGCTGTACAGTGTGCACCCATAGCCAGACATCAGATGAAGCTATGAATTAGTTCGAGGATAAACTGATGGGTTTGCATTATATAGTTTTTTTTTTATATGAGTGAGAGTTGAAAAATGGTGGATAGTCTTTGTTTTGGATTTCAACAACCTATATTTCAACATTTTGAATGTTTTTCCTCATTTCTTAGTGCAGTGTTGGTTGTTGCTTACTACCTTGCTAAGTGATTGTTCTTATCATACTGCCGTATTATTGCTGATGTACATCAGCATAAAAATCATTACTGATTGTGAGGGGCATTCATGAAAAGAACATACTGAACATTCAGAATTTTTTAGGATTAGTTCCAGGTTTCATGGATTTAGTATCAGTAGCATTAATACTACTCATGAAATTCAAACAGGAAGAAATCAGAGTTCTTAAACATTTATTGCATGTCCTGTGTTGCTTGTCCAAACACTGTTACTCTTCAGATTTTGCATTTGTCTCATTTATTACCTTATACCTTGAAAGGCAAATTTCATTGTGGGTGACTGACTTTATTGCCACTTGGTTATTAATTTTTTTTAGAAATACTAGACCAGTCTTAAATGAACAAACAAGTTTTCCTACAGCTGAGAACTAGACTTGCGTATTTGAGATGTGATTAACTTGTCATGATTTGTGGTATTATAGATACTACCCAAAACAGATATTTTTGGTGGGGCGTGGGTTTTCTAGGTACATTGTTCCTGTTGACATATATTGATTTTTTACTGAAGTTGGCGATAGCAATTGTTTTTATAAAGCAAAATATACTATTTTAGCTTACATTCAAGTATTGATAAGAGGACTTCTACAAATTTACAGTTAGATGGATGTAAACTTTAAACCCCACCTGCTTATTGAGAAATAAGTTTCTTGGTACTCCTTGCTCAGAAGCTAAATTAAACGATAGTTTGCCTGCTGTCAGGTTGGAGAGGAACAGGTTGGACAGGGTCTACCAGGCTTGAATTTTAAATTCTAACACTTCAGATACTGGAATGCTGTTGACATTCTCACCTAGTGGCTTTTCCAGGCTACTCACTGTAGTTAGTCTGTCACCTACAGCAGAGGGCACTTGTGATTTAATGAATGCTACACCGTTTTTCCACCATCTATGTAGAGAAGCTTCCTTTCAGACTTACACAAAGGAATTTGAACATGCATGCATGTGCATTTTCTTTGTAATATTTCTGCAGTTAATTTTGCAAAGTGTTTTATTGGTTTTGAGAGTCCTAACACAAGATGGTGTTGCATTTGTACTAGAGAAGATTTGATGGCTGGGAGTGAACAAAACAATGGAAAAAGCACAAGATGTAAACCAAAATAAATTAGATTTGGGATTATCTTAAACTCATTAGGATTGATTTTATAGTCTTTTAGTAGATAGAGTTTGCCCATAGAATAGCTGCTGAATAAAATCTCTGGGAGCTGGAAATGCCTATAGCTCTTTTTTAGGATAATCCATGATCCTTGCTTGTACCTATTTATCAGGCTAATGGAAAGTTCCTTTATACAGGGATATTAGTCATTGGCTTCGTGGCTTCGTAGTTTGGTCTAGGGCTGCATAATTAGGACTTGCATGTGTTTTTCCATATCATGAATCATAATGTAAAATTAATTTCTTGTAGTAATAAAATATCACACACTGAAATAAAATTATTTAATAAAGGAATTCTGTGTGTCTGTAATTTATTTCAGCTTATGTTGTCAACAAAACAAGTTACCAAACAAGTATGTAGTTATTCTTAAGATTGTGTTGTTGATTTCAGACACAGCTTGTCGTATCTAAAACTCACAGTCCCCATAATTAAGACTAACTCCACCCTTAACATGCTTGTAGTCACATCTGATTCTGCTCCTGAGTTGCCCTGTTGAAGTCATAACTACTATATCTGATTTAAATTTGAGTATTTGCAAGATTGAGGTCTGTGCAGCTGGATTCCTGTCTTTTTTAAAATACATTTTCTTAAAATTCCTGGTGGGGTTCTTCATTTAGTAGCACGAAGTTGTGTCACTTCAGCTGACGTGGAAATTGGAGAAATATCTATGGAGCCATGGCATTAGTGTGTTCCTGCATTTTCCTAAGGAAGGATACCACAGGTGGGATATAACTGCACCAAGAGTCAAGACAGAGCAGCATAGCTGTTCCACATGCAGCACTGCACTGAGGTTTGCTTGGGGCTCAGCTAACACTGTCACACCCAACTGCACTGGAGTGAGTTGTGAACTTTTTAAGAAGTTTTGTTTAGTATGTTTATTGCCTCTTTTGTATAATAGGTCTCTCTTTGCAATTGAAACCTGTTCAGATTATTTGTCCTGATTTGTAGTGGAATCAAATCTACAGTACCAGGGAGAGAAGGAGTGCATATCCAGGTAACTTCAGCGTGGTTGATTTTGGTCCAGTTTGGCTGAGGCATACAGGTGTCTTTACATCTTACTTGAAACAGAGACTGAAGAAATATCCTTAAATGTTGCTTTTGAATATACCGCATAATACCGATTCCAGGAAATAATTTCTTCTTGCATTCTCTCTGTTTTTGCTCACACAGATAAGGAAGATGAATTTCTACCTCTTTTTTTTTCGCTGTTTGTTTGCTGCCTTCATTCTTTCTTGTGTATACGTTGTCAGAGGAACAATTGAATAAATGGGATACAGGCTTCAGAACTTGTATCTGGCAGAATAGGCAAGTCAGATTTATTATGAAAATATAGAAAACTCAGGAAGTACACACTACAGGGGAAGATGAAGTAAACTGGAAGCTGCCACAATCTTTTAGCTCTTAAATTTGAAAGGTGATGTGAAAAAAACTCCCTTGTACAATTTCGATAAAGCATAAAAAGATGGTTTCTTGTTTCCTTGCCTTGCACTTAAGTTCATTAATAGTTGGATCATGCAAATGGTAATGTCAGCAATCTGATGGGCAAAATGCTGAATTTTGAGTTTGTATGTTGAAAATCACTGTGTAGGAAAGAATATGTTTGTTTTTAACTTGCTGTCTGTATAATACACATACATTATTTTGCTGGCCTGGGATCTTAAGCAATCCTTTGCTTCAGACAAATGTTTAGTTCTGCGAGCACTGGAATGAAAGCAGTCTATTTTCCTTCAGGTTTGTTTCTCCTTTTGATGGGTACTAATACACAAGGTGCGAATCTTTCTTGTCAGGGGGGCACTTTATAAATCCTCTGCGTTATTTAATTACTGTTTGCAAGAAATGGTTGAATTGAGAGGACTGTGAGACTTTTCTTGTCTTTGTAGGATAAGACATTGGTGCACAGTTGAAACCATGGAGTCCATGCTGAATAAGCTGAAGAGCACCGTCACAAAGGTGACGGCTGATGTCACCAGTGCAGTCATGGGAAATCCCGTGACCAGGGAATTCGATGTCGGGCGGCATATTGCCAGTGGAGGTAACGGTCTTGCTTGGAAGATATTTAATGGAACTAAAAAATCAACAAAGCAGGTGAGTTATCAAGTAAAGACCTAAGTTTATAAACATTAGATGACAGACTGATAGGTAGCAGTTGGTAAGCGGCAGTTAAAATCCAACTGGACAGACTGATGTTAAGGGTAGTAAAATGACACCAAGAACTCAGCACTATATAAGTACATTGTTCTCAGCTACATAAGTGATACTTGCTTTAAGCCTTCACTGTTGGAGAAAGAAGTAGTTCTGCATTCATAGATACAATTACAATACAATTACAATACAATGCAATACAATTTGGAACCAAGATCAAGAATTCATCTGACTTAAAAGTGATCTGACAAGAAGGAAGAAGTTTGCTTTAACGTGGGTTGGTTCCCCACTTTGTTGCACCTTGCAGCTTTTTTTTTGGTAACAATTCTGGCTTTTTACAGTATAAAATAATCATGAGGTATGTCATCATTTGTTGTCAGCAAAAGACTCTGTAGTTTTCTGCTCAGCTGCCATACAGAAATGGAGCAGTTAGAAATGTTAAGTCATGAGATACTGTAAGAGGAAGGCATGGAATAGAGGAGGAGGTTGTGAAGGAAGTTAGTTATGCTTTCCCTGTGCTGCTTTCAGATCAGTATTGTTCCCTTTTACTTTCCTTAAAGTATTACGGTTTAGAGCACTAATATGCAAACTTTTGGCTCACTTGAACTCACACATGTAAATGAATAGGGGACTGTGACTTTGGAAGAAGGTTTGCCAAAAACAGAGTTTAGGAATTGTTATTATAGAAAATTATTTTGTTTCACTGGAGAAATGTGAAAAGTCTTTTTTCAAATTTGGGGAGGAAATACAATTTTCAAAGTTTAAATAGAAGTGTTAATAAATTTTGGTCTTTAGTTAAACGTAGTGCTGAAGTGATGTGAAGTCACTTAGACAATGCTTCAGCTTGCTGCACCTGTACCAAAAAGAAATGGACACAAAGGAATAACTTTGGAAAACGTTTATACAATCTGTGAGATGATAAGCGAATAAATAGTAGCAGATAGCTGAGAAATATAATACACAGAATAAATAATCTGCAAAGAGTGTGTGATCTGATCCTGTGAGACAGAGTCCGAATAATGTTTAATCAGGTACTTTTGCCATATTTTCATGCATCTTTTTAGGTGTTGCAGAGCTCTGTGCATCTATTATTTACTGAATTTACCCAATATACTAGTTCGGGTTTTTTTATGCTAGTTGGGCTAGTTATTTTTATACTAGTTGGGCTTTTTTTTTGGTCTTACTCAGCTATACAAAGAACTGATAACATTGGAAATATGGTGATTTTGATAGGTTTTACCCAATCAATGTGCTCAGTAAGCATTTGACCTGTAGCAGGTGTATCTTTAAGGTCTGGAAAGTTGTAGCAAGTTTCTTTCACTGTATAGTTGACTGAGTATGTATAACTAGGTTCCTGTGGATCATGTTTTTCAAGCCTTGAATGGGTGTCCTGACCAATTATTTTACAGAGTTTTAGTTCAGGTGCTCCATGTGGTCCTGCAATATCTCTGTAAACCCTGACTGACATCTGTGCAGTTGTATGCCATCATTAGTAATTAAAAATACAGCAGCAGTTGCACTGCATGGAATTTTAGATGGCTGGTGTTTTGACATGCAGTTACCAATCATTATTAGTATTACCAGTTAGGTAACATCATGTCAACATTCACTTTGCCATTGCAAAACGAACCTGTGCAGCAATACAGTTTATGGTGTGTTGTATTGCAATATATCTGTTCTTTAACATTATTTTTTATTTCTTTCCCATGTACCTTCTGAATGTTCTAAGGGCTGGCTGTTTTTTTCCAGGTGGTAGCACTCGCTTTTGTGAAGCGTTGCACATATTTGCTGTGTTACAAGTGTGTATATGTAACTTGAAGCTACAAGCATTTAGCTTTTTTTGCAGTAAGTGTGTATTGTAATCAGATGAGCAGATTGTAAGGGCTTAATTATCCATGTTGTTGTCACTTTACCGCAATACAAGTAATAGTTTCAGTCATTGTAGCCAGATAAAACAGCTAAATTTGGAGATTTTAACATTAAAGCAGTAGATCCCATCGGAAATTTTTGCTTTCAGGATTATATTTGTTCCTATTTTAAGTCAGTGCACGGTTACAAATATTCCATCTCTGGTGACAGTAGATATCTATTACTTTGTTCTTCTTTTCCGAGTTCTGCCTGGTTCCTGCCTTGCTGCTTTTCTAGGATTTCTGAATTTGTTATTATTTTTTAATGTACCTTGCCTTTTCTTGCTTACTGTGTAGATGACTGAGTAACAGCCTAACAGAATGTGAGGAAATTACTTCCCTATGTGCATATGTGTCTGGTGCTCTTTCATAGCTGATTTGCTGCTGTTTGTTTGAAAGATTTATGAGTCACTCTGGTTATATATAGGTGTATAATTTCACAGTATGTATTTTAGCTCATCTTGGATTTATTAACTTAGACTTTATGCACTTACACTTTTTCTGGCATAATATGTTCCTCTGCTTAAAAAGT
Organism: Cnemophilus loriae; assembly: GCA_013397755.1. NCBI lineage: Eukaryota > Metazoa > Chordata > Aves > Passeriformes > Corvidae > Cnemophilus > Cnemophilus loriae. Next base: position 72,608 of record VZTF01002322.1, on the reverse strand, counting down.
GCAATTGTAAATAGATAGGGTAAGGTCACAAAGTACTTGCCAGCTCAGTTGTAAAGCTAGCAGAATTCAGGAGGTAATGGTTTGCACTTTAAAACTACTGTAGTTGTGTTTAACTTCTATTGTTATAGGACTAAATGTATTATGGTAGATAGGTAAATCAACTTTCTGTTGTTTTGGCTGTGCATATAGTAACTTTGAACTTAAAGCTTCCTGTTATTAAAACATTGAAGGCTGATAAATTTTTAAAACTGAAATATTAGTTGTATTGTATACCTTATGACTGAGAGAAGCTCATGGGAAAGTAAGGTTATGAAAAAACACTGGTAAGCTTAGAAAAATTAAAACCCCCAAAAGGGGGAGAAAAATCTTTATCTGGTGAAAGAACAGAGTAATACTGGAGTGCTTTCCCATAATGTAGTTCAGTGACTGTTTTGCTTATCTCAGTAGGAGGCCTTGGTAAATAGCATGTTTTTGCATATTGAGTTACATTTGATTTTTCATATGAAATCTGTGTGAGTGCCTATGGGTAAAATAGAGGACAAAAAAGAAAGGGGAAAACAAACAGAGTTTCTAAAATCAAGCATTTTGACTACTACCTTTAAATTTCCTTAGATTTTATGTTCATGATTTAGTTCTTGACATGATCACATACAGGATTTTTTCCATGGGAGCACTATATCAGTTCAGTTCACAGGACAGATGGTGAACTGTATTTATTAATTTTTTGTGGAGTTTGGGGTTTTTTCTTCTTTTTTCGGTGCTTAGTCTCTGTCATTATTTCTTCACCCTATTTAAAATGGTAGCATTTGAGTTTGTATAGTATTCACCACTATAGTGCTTAAATGTTGTACAGGTTTTGTTAACATGGTTTCTCAGTATCCAGTGAGATGAATAGGAAGAGGTGTTGTCATTCCATTATCATTACATTTCCACAGCTTTTAGAGTTTTTACTTTAAAAATAATTTCTAGTTTTGTTTGCATATTTATTGACACACAAACCCAGTGGTTTTTGAATGCTTGCCTTCCTTTTAGGGTCAGGAGAGAAAATGTGATATGCCTTGGTTGTCTGGTTGCCTTTTTCTAGTTGGAAAAAAATTATTTCTTTCTCTTTTTCCCCCTTTCCACCTTCTCTTTTTTTAAGAATTGCATTGGCTAAGACAGGAGCAGGATTTTTGCATTCTCTTTAGTTTATAAGATGTCTGTGTGGGTAAATAAGGACGCATATTTTAAACTGCCAACATGTGTTTCAAACTGGTGCATGTTTCATAAAAATTTCAGGATTGCAAATAGTCTGGGAGGATGTGGCAGGCTGACCCTGGCCGGCACCCACACAGCTCCTCACTCACTTCCCTATCCCTGGCAGGCCGGGGGCAGAAAATAGGAAGAGGAAAAACAAGAAAACTTGCGCTGCCCTGGGAGGGCAGCAGAGAAAACAGCGGTGTGAGGTGCCATCAAATCCACCATCTGCTCAGCCTAGTGGTGGCACTGAGACAAGGCAGAAACATGGAAGTATTAGGGACTCTGAGAATGAGATCGAGTTGTGGAGGCACACCCTGCCATACCTTAGGCAAATGGACTCCCCCTCCACGTCACAAGCAGCAGTGAATCCCCTGGCATCCCAGCACCAGGCGGAAGGAGAGGACCTTAGAGCTGGAGGGGAGTGGAAATGGGTTTCTGCTCAGCGTGGCAGGCAAATTGCCTCCTGACCTACTTCACCTTCTCTTAGACAATAGGTGTGAGGCCCTGAAATCTGAGGACCAGGGAAATAAGAATGTGGATCAAGGTTCTTCCAGGATGGAGGAGTTGCTGCAGGGCAGGGCAGCCCCCCACATCACAACCTCCTCAATTAAGAAGAAAAGAAGTTTAGTAGTCATTGGTGTCTCCCTTTTGAGAGGAATGGAGGGCCCGATATGCTGGTCGGACCCAATCCACAGGGAGGTGTGTTGGCTCCCTGGGGTCTGGGTCAGGGACATCATGAGGAAGCTTCCCAGTGTGGGGCAGCCCACTGGTTATTACCCACTACTAGTTTTTCCAGGTGAGTATTGACAAAGTCCCAACAACACAGCTAAAGACAGTCAAGAGGAACCTAATGGCCTTGAGTCAGCTGGTTAAAGATCTAGAGCACAAATTGTGTTCTCTTCTACCAGTTGCAGGGAATGATGAGTTTAAACAAACCATGCAGGATTGCAGCAAGCACCAACAGAATTTACTTAGAGCCATCATAAAATATTCAAACCATAGCTGATTTAAATATTTAGTTTCTGCTTCTTTTCACTTGTCATCAAACAGAAGTTTTTTCAGAAGTGCTGTCTTAGTTTGAAGTTTTGTTATTGGTCGTGTACTGCTCAATGTATGTCTTCCATCCACTGTCATTGTTCTTCTCTGCCTTGTGTTAATGTTTGATCCATCACACTTAAAAGCTGGAGCAGGGAGCCAGTATGGATAGAAGCAGGAAAAGGGTACTTAGTTGAATTAGTTATAAACATTCACCTGCTAACGGCTTAATGAAAATAGCTAAAACACATTTTTTGTGTATTGGGCTGAATTTCATATTTTGGATAGCCTATTTCTAGAAGTTTGTAGGGTTTTTTAAAATTAATGATGTAGCTGTTCCTGTGAGATTTTAATTAGAGTAATGGTTATAAAATGTTCAGTAAAAGAGCATAGAGTTCCTCTTGGGACTGAAAACTGTATTTTCGTATTATTTTCTACTGGTTTCTAACCTTTATTATTATTCATAATGCTGTCGAAGCAGCATATAAAAGTTTGTTTCATTATAAAGTTTTTAATTTCTTTTTTTCATTAGTTGGTATATTTCACATTAATGACGTCCAAGATGGCGATGTAATCTAATTTTTATTTTACATCGAGCTCTGTAATTTCAAAGTTTCATATAAATTTCTTCATTTTCTCCTGCTCCAGTTGCAGAAGTTGGAGAGACTTTCTCTGTTTTTAACATTTTTGTGACTTTTTTTTTACACGTCTTTAAGCTTTACAGAATTCTTAGCGTTTTGTCACTTGAATGATCAGTTTAATAGATTACTGTGGCTGTTTTGACACATTGTATTGGTTTGGAGCGGAACACTGAGACAGGACCTGGTTTAATAAAGCACCACTTGATATATATAATGCCCGATGACTGCAAATATACTTAGAATATTTTAACTGTTCGTAGTTGATGTAAGTGCTTTCATCTACTTAAAATCCACCTGATTTCTGACAACTCTTAAAATGTGTATTTCAAAGTTTATATACAGTAGCCTCTCCCCTGACTGGGACTAAGTAAGAACAACAAGTAAGTTTCTTTGGTTATTGTATTGGTGGAATTGTACTGTTGATTCGAAAAACACATTTGTATCTAATTGCGTATAGGCTTAGGTTTTGGCTGTGTTATATGCTGAGTGAATTCTGTTGCTTCTTTTCAGGAAGTGGCTGTTTTTGTCTTTGATAAGAAGCTGATAGACAAGTACCAAAAATTTGAAAAAGATCAGATTATTGATTCTTTAAAACGAGGTGTTCAGCAGCTAACTAGGCTTCGACACCCTCGACTACTTACTGTTCAACATCCGTTAGAAGAATCCAGGTAAGCTGTAGAGAGAACAGTTATTTTTAATCATTGTTTTGGTATTGGATGTAAACTATCTGGAACATTTAACACATACATCTGATGAGATTCAAATTTACTGTGTTTATTTGTATAACAATGGTATTCACACCACCCCCATATTCCCCCCACTCCACCATAGAATGCAGTTCTGGTGTGAATCTAATTAATAATCTATTGCTTGTTCTTAGTCCAGTTGCAGCTATAAGGCTACACATGACCCTTACAGCATGAAAATTTGGTGCTTTAATTAATTTTGCTTTTGAAGAACTCTTTTAAAATTGTTTTCTCTCAAAAAGTTACTCATACATTTTGTTCCATGAATGAGATGTATTTAGTACCTGTGAGATTAGGGATTTTTGGTGAATTGTATGTGTTGTAACTACATATGTGTTGAAAAGGTCCTCATGTGTCAATCAAGGGAGACAAAATTCAGCATGTTCTTCTAGTGCTTATTTGATTTATGAAGGGTGGGTCACTAGGCACAATAACTGGTTAGTCTTACAGATTTATTGTTGAGCTGTAGGGATAACAGCACACTAAAATCTAACAAAGAAAATCAAGGTTTCATGTTAAAAAATGAAGCTGATCCAGATACTACCAAAGAAGATCATGGAGGTTTTAGGGATTTTTTTCCCAAAAGAGGAAGGAGGTTGGACTAGATGATTTCCAGAAGTGCTTTCTAACCCAGGCAGTCTGTCATCCTAAATGGTAGCTTAATAAAGATTAATTACGTAATGTCCTTCCTTTCTATGTTACCTTGATTTTTTCCAAATGGCTTCTAGGAGCCAAGAATACTGTAGGAATGCTTCTTCATCTTTGCAGTGCCTGCTTTGAGACAGGTTTATTGGATTAAATTGCACTTGCTTATTCTTATCCATCTTTCCTCCAGTACTAAACATTTCACATTAACAGGGGATCAAAGCTGTCGTTGCACCTCTGATTTAGTACGTCCCTTACAAAGGCCTGAAGAAAATCAATTAGGTAGTTGAAGACAGCTCTCAGTACTCTACAACAGTAAATAAACTACTACATGCTAAATGGCCTAGGGTCATCTCAAATTATAGTGTATGCAAGTGAATCCCAGAGTACACCTCAGGCTTCTTCCTAAAATTGTTACAGTGTTCCAGTTGACTCAGCAGCTTTTCCCCTGAACTTTGCCCTCCAGAAGAAAAGGCTAAGACTCATACCTTTAAGAAACCTTTGGTGGTGTTCTGGTGAAGCATTTAAGCCTTTTGAGTAAAATTAACAGTGTAGTTACATCAGAGTTCTTGTTTGTGAGTTTTTAGTAATGCCTTATGCTTTGCTTCAGCTGCTTTTGTTTCTATACTCAGTACACTCAGCTGCTAGTAGAAACACCAGAAGCAAAAAACCTGTACAGTTGCTTGCTGTGCCAGAAACTGATGTAACAGTTTTTAGAGGAGATTAATAAAAGTTTACGTAGAATATTTGTGTGTGTAACCTTGTGCAAGCGTGCTGTAAGGTTGCTTTAGAATTTCAGGTCTTTCCACAGTGCTTATTCTTGAAGAAATCTCTCGTGGGCTTCTGGCTAGATTGTACCTTGTCTTTTTTTTTTCTTCTTTTTTTCTTTTTTTGTGTTTCCCTGAAGTAACATACAGTTGTAAGGAACTGCTTGTAGGTCACCCATTATTCGTCCTTTTTGAGGCAAATGGATACTCAGTGTACGTGGAGGGCTGAAGTAGATATGGAAAGAAAGGCCATACCTTTTTGACCCTAGTGTGTAGATAGTTTTTCCACTATTAATAGAATGTGTCTACTGCAAATGTATTCAACACAGTTATGTTTAATATAAGTGTACATAATACCTTTAATGATATATACCTCTTAGCATGCATTTGTATAAGGAGTAACTCCTTATTTATACTAAATATTTAATATGAATATCTTTATTTACAAATGGTCTTGAATTCCATTAAGAACACTGGAAAGCAATATTAATTTATATTTAACTCATTATTGAAGAAAAGGATAAAAAAACAAATTGAAAGTTAACTCATACTATCATTGTTACAGTTTAAAAACAGTAGGAGTGTGAATTGTCCCTGATAATTTACTAGACATTGCATTTGTTACATTGTTTCCCTGTAAAAAGCACATGTATTTTTGGCCATCACTTTTTATTTTTAAACTGTTTTTATTTTATTACTTTGAATTTCGTTTTGATATTATTCAGGAAACTGTTAAGGCACCTGCACTGTGTGGCAGACATCAGCTTCTGCAATATTCTGCTATTTTAATTAGATTTGCCTCATCCTTCCCATACTGTGGTTTGGGCCCTTTTTTTAATCACCTTCTAAAGAAAAAAATAAACAGCCATCTTTTTATTCCCTCGAAACAGCAGTAATCAGAGAGTTTGTTGTGAAAACCACCGAATAACAGTTCCCTAGGTATTTTCTATCACCTGTGCCTTAACCATAACTAAATGGCTAAGCTCTGTGGTAAAGTTCAAGTCAGACTGAAAATAAAGGACTTTCTCTTTCTGTGTTCTGGTTTTCCCTTGTGATTATAACAGAAACAAGTTTTATAGCCCTAGTGATGTTAATAGAAACATGAAAGGTAGGTCATTAACAGAATGGTAGGGAGGAAACAAAGCAAAAAAATTCTCTCTGGTTGGCTGACACTTAGCATTCAATGTATTTTACTTTTCAGTTGTTTTTCCTTTAGAGAGGCAGTGGATAAAACTTAGATCTGGATGAATAGTAAGAAGTTTGCGTGTTCCAGCAGCCTTATTTTGCTTCAAAGGTCAAGCTTGTTAATTATTGAAATACTCTAAAAATATGTGGTAGATTCATGCTGAAACAATGTGTCTTCTGATATTTTTATGGAATGATCAAAAAGTTAGGCTCTGTTTTCTTGCCTGTAACTTTATATTCAAAAATGTATCTTTGTTACTGTTACTCAGTTTCTGTTTTCTGTGTTCATACTGATGGAGTATTTAGTGTTTTCATTAATTAATCATCTTAAAGGAGGTATGTGTGCTACCATCCATGTAGTGCTTTCTCAAAAAAGCCTTTAAAACAATTAAGGAGGGAGTTGCAATGGCTGTCCAGAGCCTCCACCTCTGTGCAGAGCAATATGAAGAATGTGGATATAGAGACTGACTCTGTCTATGTTGCATGAAATTTGTGAAATTGAGACATATGTTGGTTTCAGGACCAATTTTGAAATCTGAAATTTTGAAGCACAGTGTTAGGACCAGTCCTTATGTGTGGGAGTTTTTTTCATCTGTGCTTTTCAAACACAATTGACAAAAATGCATAAACGAGACCATTAATTTTTCATGAAGAAAAAGTCAATAAAATATTTTAGAAAACAGTCACTTCACATGCAAACTGGAGTTCATACAACAAGCGTATTTATGTTTGCAGCTCTTCTTCTCTATCAGTTGGCAAACTAAAAGAATATTGATGTGCTCCCTTATATTATATTAATTTCGTTTCTGGTCACTGTCTGACCCCATTAAGTACTGCTTCAGTCAGGGACATGTTGGTTTTAGGTATAGGTAGAAGTCTGACTTCACAAGTTTTAATAGTAGTAAGAATTATTTGATCAATTTTTCCTTGATCAGGACAAGAAAAGCATTGTTTCTAAAAAAATTTTATGAAGCGTTGTGTGAATCATTAGTGATTTATGTGAATGTTAGAGAATAAAATAACTCAATTCTAGTATTCTTTTTAAACTTCAGACATTTATGTGTTTCTCTTTAGTATAATATTGAAAGAATTCAAAACCTGAAATATAACATGGCTTTTGGTAGCACCAGGTGCTTTGGCAATGTATGATGTTTTATGATTCTTTATTTGTAGTCAAGAGATATATTACATTTATGTACAAGAAATTTTTTAATGCATTTCCTATACAGGGATTGCTTGGCATTTTGTACAGAACCAGTCTGTGCAAGTTTAGCTAATGTTCTTGGCAGCTGGGACAACCTACCTTCTCCTTTACCATCAGACATTAAAGAATACAAACTTTATGACGTGGAGACCAAATATGGTTTGCTTCAGGTATGGTACAGGTTGTCTTTATAATTTTTTCTGCTTTTAGTATCAATGATTTTTTTATATACAGTCTGTATGCTGCCAAAGTTTTGTCTGCCTATCATAAGTCAAATAATTTTGAGGTGAGACATAATAGTGCACTGATCACTCTAAGTGTGAGAGAGGATAAACACTGGAAGCTCTAAGCTGCTACTCTTTTTTTGCTTGTTCTGATATGTAAAATAGAAAATTCAATTAATTTTTATTTTCCATGTAAATGTCTATGCTACAGCTGTCTCTTCTATATGCAGATCTTTTCTTTACATTCTGTGGAGAACCATTAGCTCCCAGGTTTTGTTTGGTGAATAAATTGATCAACTTTGTAAAGCATTTTTGTTCTTCTGAAATCATATTTTGGCCTGAGGGGAGAGGGGAATGCACTACCACACTTATGCTGTGATAGTTAATTGACATTAGTAATCTCACCTGCTGATTACCCATCTGGGTTTAATTTCCTTCACACATAATTTTTAAGGCATAGGCTAAAATAGTAATGAAAAATTGTTTCTTGTTTAACTTAGGAATTTAACTGTGACAACAGAATTTTTGTAAATGTCTTACAGGATATTTGGGGAAATATTTAACCTGAAATAATGATCTTTTATTGACAGGTTTCTGAAGGTTTGTCATTTTTGCATAGCAGTGTCAAAATGGTCCATGGAAATATTACTCCTGAAAATATAATTTTGAATAAGAGTGGAGCATGGAAAATTATGGGCTTTGATTTTTGTATCCAATCAACAAATCCATCCGAACAGGAGGTAATAATCTTTATATTTATCATCAATCAATTTCAAATTCAAGTCTTTGTCTGAAGCCAATTTCATGATCTTGCATTCTGATATAGAGTCACTTATTTAATATTCACCTCTGTATTTTGTTGGCCAAAAGTTAGAACATATGGCATATATGGGTTGAAGTGCTGCGTTTGATTGTCTCAGAAAAAGAGCCCGAGTGGGCTCAGTGGAGTCACAGTGGACTAGTGATGGTTTCAAACAGAAGTTGAAGCCTGTGCCACTTCTGCTCCCCTTCATATTGGATGACATGCAAGCCTACCTCAGTATGTTGCATCTGCTCTGTGCCTGGTTGCTGCCTCCTAAAATGAATTCTATCATAGCTCATGTTTCTCTGTTGCGGGAGTGCTTTGATTTTACGTTACACTTCCCAGCTCTAGTATTCAGACATAATTACATCAGCTAATCACTCTAAGCTCCAGAGATTCTTAACAGTTTTGCCTTACTCTGTTTCTGTTTGATTCATAATTGAATTTGAGTGGCTTAATTATTTTTTGCTGTTTGAGTTTCTTATTGAAAATGATCTTTAAAAATCCTTGATAAATGTACTTTGTTTTACTTCTCATACTTCTCTTGTAGCCAAAGTTCCCTTGTAAGGAATGGGATCCAAACTTGCCATCCTTGTGTCTTCCAAATCCTGAGTATCTGGCACCAGAATATATTCTCTCTGTAAGCTGTGAGACAGCCAGTGATATGTACTCTCTGGGAGCTGTTATGTATGCAGTGTTTAATAAAGGGAAACCAATTTTTGAGGTCAACAAGCAAGATATTTATAAAAGCTTTAGTAGACAGCTGGACCAGGTATTTGTTCTTTTTATGACTATTGTTTGTTGATTTTCATAGTTGAAAAGTTATAGAAGTTATTATTGTAAAATAGATTTATATATTGAGAACACTGTAAGTGCTCCAACATAAACCATCTGATAATGGTATCTTACCTTGCATACTGTTGTTAAAACAACAAAAAAATCGCAGCAAAATATGGGAAATAAAAACGTGTAGAGTAGGTTACATGTACCAACTTCATAAACTACAAATTGTATTTTTCACCTGATTTCTCTGTAAACCTGTTGAATGCTGGTCTTGTGAAATAATGCTGAGTATTGTTGGTATGTTGGGTGAATAGTATGAAACACAAGGCAGTGAATTACCTATGCAGGACCATTGAAGAGGGCTGGGTTTAGAGTGATTTGATCGCTTGACATGGCAGTTGGTATCCACATAGCTATCACTATTTCACATTCTTTGTGGACTGTGAATATGAACAGAAGACAGTGTCACAGTTAATTGGATCAGCTGACATAATGTGTGTTCATGTGCAGCTTTCCTATATTGTAACTTGTTTAGGTGCCTATTGCCACACAGTGTGTACTGTGTTTTAATGTGTGTAGACAACACCTCAGATAATGACATTTGCCCGTTTAAAAATATTCATTTTTTGTTCTCTGATAACCTGAACTACAATGGGAAGTTGAAAAAAGAGGGGTGTGATCTAAAACAGGTAGGCTCTTGGGAAACAGAGAAGACTATGAGCAATCAGAAACAAACAGATTTTAAAAGGGGAGAAGGAAGGGATATCAAAAGCGTGGATAGAGAAACCATCAAGAGAACAAAGTATAGGCCTGTTGTATATTGGAAATAGTTACATGCAGGGTTTTCTGACTTTGTGGTGTTATATGCTTGAATTACTTCCACAGCTGAGCCGTTTAAGCTCCAGTTCTCTTCAGAATATACCCGAGGAGGTGCGTGAGCATGTAAAGCTACTCCTAAACGTAGCTCCGGCAGTCAGACCAGATGCAGATCAAATGACTAAGGTCAGTCCTTGGAAAATACAGTAGCCATAGGAAAGAGAGAAATTAGTCTTTGATTTGTAGAGCTATTTTAAAGTGTTTGGTGTTTATCATTTTAGCTGAAATGTTAAATATTTTTTAACCATTTAGATGTCATGTTAGTTGATGCCAAAAGTTATCCTTGTGCTGACATTTATTTATATGGATAAAGTGGGTGCTGAGACAGAATTTAGAAAAATTACTCAATGCAACACTGTTTTATTCCTTTCCATGCAGTTAGAAGCTTTTCTGTGCTATTCTTTTATACAATTCAGTCTTTAAAATTGTATTGGAAGGATTTGAAAGTGAGAAAATGGTAAAGGGCAATAAATGTAAGGATTAACTTTTGGTTTATGATTTTTGAGGTATTCATAAATAGGCAGAAGAATAAAGTATATTCAGAAAATATTTGCCATAACAAAGCAAAATTTAATTGCAAGTAGAATATAATGTAAGTTTTAATTTGGCAAACTGTTGCTCCATTTTCCTATCTGAAAGTAGAACTTAAAGCATCATTCTTCCCTTGTCTTATGCCCCATTTTCTCCAATCTGATAGCCTTTCAGGTTCCTGCTTATAGATTTGTTTTGCTAAACAATTTTATTCTTTTGCTGTGGTGTAAAAAGATAGTATGCAGAGATAGAAACCAGTGTTTTAACTGTTGAAAGAAATAGTGGGTGAGGAAGGGAGAGGGAGCAGGTGATGTTTTTGTCCACCTATATGCTGAAAGATGGCAGTGAGGGAATTGGCAAATATTTCTCAAGTATCAACTCAGTTGTCTGAAGAACTACAACAAACAAATCTGTAAGTGGTTGTATTAAGCAGTATGGTTTTATAAAGATGTTGAGTCTCTTTTACCATATCTACACTGCACACTGCATCATAGGATAGAGATATCAGAGCTTCCAGGGTTTTCTGGAGTTTCCAGGGGTGGGAGCCAGATGTGGATGACCTAGTAGGTAATCCTTTGTTGTAATATAATATAGTATGATTATTCCTAGAAGAATATTTATTCAAAGTTTTTATTTTTCATTACATTTTCTTTTGTAAGGAACTTACTATATATGAAATAATGTTTTAACTTAGATACACACAACGTGGATGAGTGTTTGAAAAATGCTAGGAAAATTCCGTCTTAATAATCAACCTGTATCTGAACATTATACTACTTGATATATAAAAATCTAATTTTCTAATTATTAGTTGCAGACATGTCATTGTAAGGCTTACTGTAGTGCATTGAAAAGGTAAATAGGTGATTAAATTTTGGAATTATTGTAGCCGTGTCAGTGTTGTCCCCCTCCAGATCACTACCTTTTAATCTTATTTTTAGATACCATTCTTCGATGATGTAGGAGCAATGACGCTTCAGTATTTTGATTCATTATTTCAAAGGGATAACCTGCAGAAATCACAGTTTTTTAAAGGACTACCAAAAGTTCTGCCAAAACTACCTAAGGTATGTCTGTCTGAATGATGTCTTGAAATACCAAGTTTGAAAATATATGAACATCTGTTAGCATTTTGACTCTTGGAATGCTGGACTTTCTGTGTCGTTGTACCGTAATAGACTGCCATGAGACTGTCAGAATAGAGTAGAAGGAAAAAAGTGAGATTAGAACATACTTACTGTGGAAGTATTCCTCAGGGTCAATAATACTTTAAATGGAAAATGGCAAATACGCCAGTAAGGAACCATCATTTGTGTGTCCTGTTGTAGTTCATCCCAGTTTGAAAGGGAGTTTTCTTCTCTTCCCTTACAAGACTTCCTCTGTGCTTCCAGATGCCATCACAGCTCTTTGAAGCCGTTTTGCCACCTTTGCTTCCTATAAGATTGCTTCAAGTTTTTTCATAGCAAGGCAGTACTTTAATGTTGAATGATGCAAAGCTTCCATCCCTCAGTAGACTAAGTGCTTTCTTGTGCTGGCAGTGCTCAGGAATCTCAAAGGCAAATGCCTGTCATTACGTGTTTCTCCTGTGTTATGTTAAACACTATGTCTAGACTGGCTCCTTTTCCTTTTGTGGTGTACCTTAATTTATATAAGGTGTAATGTATATGTGATAGAAAAGTAGTATTAGTTTAATTCATAATAGAATAACTGAGCTTCTCAACCAATGCATTAAATTTCTTTATTTTTAATTCTGTTTTGCACTATACAGTGCAACATTCAGACTCCATATTTAATACTCTATTCTTTTCAATTTAGTAATTTTTTCCTTTGATCAGAAATGGTTGCTTTGAATTTGGAAATAAGTGCCACGTATTTCACCTAACTTTAGACAACCACTGATTGATGTAATCATCTTTAGGGCATTCTTTTTATTTTTTTTTTTCTGTCTTGAAAGAATATTTTATGAGAGAAGTGACTGTGCCCTTGAACTATATATTCCTGTTTATTGACTTCAAAAGCATTTAAGGATGTCTAACGCTACAGTAGACATCCACAGTTGAAATATCTATTTCATCAGCAGAGTCCTGTTTAGGGAATGTATCTGGAGTTTTACAGGGAGGTATAGTAGGATTATGTGTTTGTTCAGTGTGTGATGAGGTACAGAAAAAAATTACTATTTTGGAGGGTTTATAGGGTCTTTTTAAGAGTCTTGTTAGAGTCTTTTTAAAAAATCATATGAAGTTTTTGTAACTCGCGTGTGGCTTGAAGTCCTATTTTCTGTACACTTAATTGCTTTTTGTTGATCTTCACAGTTGTTAAAGTCTTCATTTATGTTTCGAGTGCAAACAGAGAAAAGTAAGCAAAGTAGCACAGTGTAAATTAGCTACAGTGTACTGTGCAAATAAGAGATCAAAACTGATAATTATCTGTCTGCTTTTCTTGTAAATATCAGGCTAATACAAAAGCTGCTGAACTGGCACAATGGTGACTTACTGCAGTGCAGTACATGATTCATACTTTGGTTTTTTTCCTTTTAGCGTGTTATAATTCAGCGAATTTTGCCTTGCTTGACTTCCGAATTTGTGAATCCTGATATGGTACCCTTTGTCTTGCCTAATGTTCTCTTAATTGCTGAGGAGTGCACCAAAGAAGAATATGTCAAGCTCATTCTGCCTGATCTTGGTCCTGTTTTTAAGCAGCAAGAACCAATCCAGGTATGTTACTATTATTCATATTACAATTTTTCTCTTTGGTGTTTTTTTTTTCCCCTGAAAAAATGACTAATTGTTCTATTTCCCTTTTCCAGCTTCACACATATAGCCCAACCTGCTCTATAGTTGTCCAGGCAGTCAGTCTTGATTCATTCAAAATAGATTTTTCCAGGAAATTCACAAAGCCTCTACCTCTGCTTGTTTAGATGGGTTCTGAGGGTATATTGCATTTATAGATGAGATGAGATGAGATGAGATGAGATGAGATGAGATGAGATTTGCATGAAAGGTTTAATTTACCACTTGGTTTTAGTTGATTGTAGAAGATATATTTGTGAGCATTTTAACACTTACCTGGGCAATCTGAGCAGGGTTGTACAGTACAGAATTTGCATATATTCTACCAGTAGATGAACCTGGGGGTTTTTGGGTTGCTTTTTTTCTTTATCCAATTTGCTGACAGTGGGATCATGGGGTGGAAAAATTGTAGTTTTGATACTCTCTTAAAAGTGCTATTTATTCATAATAAGAGTAGTATTTGTTTGAGGACTGTGCAAAAATTTGTGAAATTAGTTTAATTTTATTTGATAAATGTAATATGTAAGTAAAATATGCTGTTTTCCCTGCTATTTAAATGTATAAAAGTATTAAGACATAATTGTTACTGTAAGGGAGCAAAAATTTACATCCTTTTGACATCACCATGATGATTCCTGAGACATCTGTCACAAAGTCAGGCCCTGTGCCTCCACAGATGAGAGACAGGTATGCATTCCTTCTAGCTCACTCCAGTGTGCCATTATTTTTTTGCAGAGCACTTAAAGGGCAAGGTAAACATAGGAATAAACAAGCAGACCTTTTATTTCAGAGTGTCAAAAAACTAGACAAGAGAACTGTCACTATGCTGTGGAGGCTGGGAAGGGGACAACTGTATAACTGAGAATACCTCAGGAAATTTGAACTACTTGATGCAGTTCATGCTTGGTACACTGAAGCTTTATGTTAGCTTTTTTGTCTTGAAAAAAGTCAATGTTTAACCAGCCAAAAGCCACTGAACATCTCATTTGTGCTGTGTCATCGTAAAAGGTAACACCGTGTTTTGCTGCCTTTAACGTTAGATTTGTGACACAATCCTTGCTGCAAAAAGTTTGTAGGAAAGTTACATCTGGAGCCTAATGGACACAAAAGATGGTTTATATCTTGAGACATGAAGGAAGCAAAATACAAACTTGGAGTCACCTCATAAAGACAGAGCTTTGCAAAGTTTTTCTGAGACTATCTAGACACTATTAAATTTTTACACTGGTATTTTTTAATGCAAAGTACTACATGGCTTATTCAACTATTATTTCTAGGGTCTTTTTAGTATGGCAAAGTTTAAATAATCTAGGTCATGTTTTCAAAGTTAATATATCAGGAATTCTGGAAAAAAATGCAAAGGTTCAGAGTGCCGGAGGATAGAATTCCAGGTGTGACTATCTTTGTACAAGGCAGAAATGTCTGGTTTCTATGTGTTTGTAACTCCTGGAGAGGGGCATTCAGGGCAGATGCCAATGTTTCTTCTGAACGCTCTTTCAAGTTGTTACAGATTTGTATGAAGGGCCTGTTGCTTGACTTTAGTAGGATGTTTGAACTAGGAAATGAATGTGTCATAGGACAGCTGCTCTAATTCAAAATGAAGAAATTGTTAGCTAGTGTTTGCCGTGTCTTTTGGTGAGGGAATTCATAATATGAAAATGGAATATTTAGTTAAACTTACTCTTGGGGTTAGTGTGGAGTAATGTGTGCTGTAAGTTAACATCGTAGCTTACTCTGACATAGCTTCCCAGACAAACCCTTATTTTATATTTGCAGGATTCCATAGAGAGTTAGCATAGGATATGCTGTAAATTCATTTTCTAATTCACTACACAGAAGTGTACCCTGACAAGTACTAGGCTCTGCATTAATGAGTGAAGCATTATTACTTAGAGTGCAACTGCTGTTAATTGCTTATTAGATTGTGTGTGTGAATCTGTGACTGTACCATCTTAGTTTTTACCTAAATAGATAAAAAGTATCAAATATGATCCCAGAAGCTTAAACATAGAAACTATAATTCCACAATATTACACGATTAGGGTTGTTAGAGAAGAACAGGTGTTAAGAGCTCATGTAGGTTTCAAAAAGTCAAGTTTAGGACAAACAGAGATTGTATATTGAAGAAAACTATAAAATCTAGCTTTAAAACTGATCTCATCCATTTCACCCTGATTGTCCCAAATATGAGGATATTGCATCAGAATCAACGCTCATGGAATGAATGAATGGCTTTGTGTGTCTGTGTGCAGTTTGGGAAATTATAAATACCCGATAAGAAAACACATACTAGCTGCAGTATAAAAATCTATTTTTCTTCTCTGTGAAGGAAAACAAATAAAAGAGGGAAATTTGTAATGTGGTCTCGGTACATTTCTATTTCTACACTTTGATGCTTCTTTTTATTTGCCATACAAGCACTGATTGTCGTGTATTCTAGAAAAAAATTAAGTCTGCCTATAAAATACTTGCCTTTTTGTTATTAACCTTTCAATATAATTTATTCATCTAGTTTAACCTCTTTTCTAAAAGGAGTCTTGATATCAGTGGATACTCAGTGTTCCCTCTAGCACCTGTCTGAGCTGAGATATGAATCTTATGAGTTACACAGTGTTCTGTGTTTGAGACTGAGCTGGCTGGGTGACTTAGAATAGTGGTTAGCTTTTAGATGGCTAATCTTAAGCAAGGTGGATCCCACTATGCATGTGTGGTATTCTAGTGTTAATTTTTAAGCTAATGTGATGTGAATTTTTTGTTTGAGATCTTTTCTTTTATGATGCACCATTTCGATGTTAAATAGAACAAAGCCATTTTTTGTCCATCTAGTAGCTGTAATATTCTTTGTATTATGTCCCTATTTTGATCTTGGACACATGGAATACAGCTTGTATATGTGGAGTTGCGATCAGGTGCTTTGAGGACAGAATTTGAGTGATAGTTTTTTGAAGGTTTAGCTTTTTCAACAGTGATATGTGTGTATAAAGGTTTTCTGTGGGTGTATTTTAACAAAAGACCATAAATAGAAACAAGAACTATTTACAAGTTCTTGTAAGTAGAAACAAGAAGTCCTTATTGAGTCATTATGATTTATTATTTCAGAAGTGTCAGTCTAGAAGATGCATATTTTGTATGATTTGTATTTGCTGTTTTTAAAATGCAATAACATGTCAAAGTGTTTTTTGTCTTCCATGCCTTCAGGCAAGCAACATGGTAAGTGATCACATTTACTGAGTTATAAGAAAACTTCTGACTTTTTGATATGATACAAAACTTTCTGATACAACACACTTTAAATTGTAAATCTATCCTTTGCAGTTAAAACTTTTGGCTTCTGAATTGTCTTTCTTTTAATAGATATTGTTAATCTTCCTGCAAAAAATGGACTTGCTTCTAACCAAAACTCCACCAGATGAAATAAAGAACAGCGTTCTACCAATGGTTTATAGAGCCTTGGAAGCACCTTCAATTCAGATCCAGGTATAGTTGTTGCAGCCTTTATTTAAAACTTTTTTTTTCCTCTTTCAGCTGACATGCCAAATTTTTGTATACTCATGTGTTTGTTTACTTGAAAAAAAACAAAAGCTAAAACTGTGTAATATGCCTAAATGTTGAAAGAAATGAATGCTTTATTAAAGAACATGTGTTTCTGATAAAGTAAAATTTAGTTCCCTTATTTTCCAAGAGGATAACCACTTGACTGTTTTTCTAATGCTCTTATCTTAAATTCTTACTAACCACCGTAGCAGAAAGTAGGATGTGCATTTATATTTCACTGCCTGTGTAGGAGAAACCATGCAGGCATGCATGCTTGTACCAGTCAGTGAGAGGTGTCTTGTTCTGGGCTCCTCCTGGTGAGAACATCTGTGCTGTCAGTTACCTCAGGAGACCTGATGTGCTGTAAAATCATATTAATGTACCTTCTGGTGACATTTTTATGTATCCATATTTTATTTTTTCTCCTTATGCTTCCTCTTCCTTTCTAAGGTTCTTCTGGGGATTTTTTTAATCATTCTACTGGCATTAACTTGCAGTTACCCAAAAACAGTCAGGAGTAGGAGATAAAGAAACATAGTATTTCTCAAAGGCAGTTTTGGATAATCAGATGTGACTTCTGCCTTTGCAAAGCCTTTGTAATATTAGGGACAAAGGTTTTTGTTTCTAAGTAGCTGTCATGAGTTTCTTTCTACATCAGTTCTTTGGTTACTGAGGTGTTTACTTGCAACATATACTTAGTATTACTGTCTCTTATTTTTGAGATTGGGCTGAAATTGTGTGTTTATTTTTTCTCTGTTGCTAAAGTATGGTTAATGTTGATATGATATTTTATCTTTCAGTCTATCATTGTACTTGTACTGCTGTATTGATAGTACTCACTGAAATTTTCTTGGTTTATGTAGGAGATTGATAGTTTGATGTAGTAAAAGCTGGGTTTTATATAAAGGTGTCTCATGCAAATACAATATATTCTTGCTGTTTAAATGTTATGAATTTATGAATGCTCTTTTTTCAAAAATCCATTTTCAAAGGTTCTGTATACATACCGTGATGCTTTATTATTCTAGCAATTTTTAAGTGAATCTGATAGACTAAAGTCAGCTGAGTTGAACATACTTCCTTAAATATTTCCTTGAAAGGAAAGCTTAAGAAGCCATTCCAAACTAACTTTGATATTGAGTTGTATTAGTACTAGTTTTATAATAAATATGCATGTTTCTTTTTAAACTTGTGCGGAATTCTTTTTTTCGTAGGAGCTTTGCCTAAACATAATTCCCACGTTTGCCAATTTAATAGATTACCCATCAATGAAAAATTCATTGATTCCGAGAATTAAAAATGCATGTTTGCAAACTTCTTCTCTTGCTGTGAGTATCATAGTAATGTTCTCTAGTTTTCAGAAAATGTTGTAGTCTTTAATTACCTTGGGTTTACCATGTTGTGTCTTTAAGGAAAAGCCCATCAATGTGTTCTGATTTCTTACTGAAATTTTTTAAAAATACTTCTTGCAAGTGCAAAAGCACTATTTGCTTCTTTACTCTAACAATTTTTAAAGTTCTTAACAGCTTACTGTGTTAATAATACTGTAAAAATTACTGAAGTGGGTTCCACAGTAATACACACTGGCAATGCTTGTCGTGCAGAAAAGCCAAGTTTTTGTGAGCATGAGAACAAGTGTTTTTCTTTCATGATACAAAAGCATTTTTTACTTGTCTTGAATTTTTCAGTACGAAGGTTTTCTTACAAGTTTTGTGAAGCTGGGGTTTTTTTCTATAAATGAAGAGTTTGTTTAATTCTTACCATACTTCACAGGTCCGAGTAAACTCACTAGTATGCTTGGGCAAGATTTTGGAGTACTTGGATAAATGGTTTGTGCTTGATGATATTTTACCTTTTCTACAACAAATTCCATCAAAGGAACCTGCGGTGCTCATGGGAATTTTAGGTAACCAGTACTTCAACTTTCTGTTCTGTGCTTTGATATTGTAAATCTGAGAGCTTTCTGTGTTATCATTGAACATGTTTACATAGTGTATCCCTAAAATGACTATTAAAAACTTCCTGTTTCTGGTTCTTGAGTATGTCCCTGTTCAGTTACCTTATGTATGACATCTGAGCACTAGTACTTTTATTTTTTTATGAATAAATATTAAGTCTTCGGAGCCTGGTGCAGTTCTGAGTACTCATTGCAGTTCCTGGGCTGTGACACTTACATGGGCTGGGTGCTCCACACGGTCAGAGAGGCTTTTTTCTTCGGAAGAATATATGAACTGTCACCTTCCAGATGCTGAGCACCTGGCTGGAGCTTTTGAGATGCTACTTGTTGCCTTCTTCTACCACTCTTGCATGGCAGATGCTATAAATGATGGTGTACAAATCTGCTGTTCTTGACTGCAGGTTTTGTTACTCATTTTGTTCGACGTTTAGGAAACGGAACACAGTCTGGGTGAGGTCTCACAAAATGACTAACAAAACCTAATGATACTGGTGGAAGGGGAGACCTCACTCCCACTTGAGCTTTCCTACTGCCACTTGGTGCTTGCCTGTCTCAGGGTGTGTGATTTTAGCAATTTGAATGGGCTTAAGGAGTCCAGATGACCAGAGCCACTGCCAAGAACAAGGTGTGACCGCTTGGCCAAGTCTGGAAGACAGTGACCATTTCTCTTACTGACACCAAAGTGGTGTAGACCAGTTGTAACAGCTGAGCTGCACTGCCAATAACCCTCATTAAACATTGTACTAATATGTGATGGCAGCATTATTTTTATTTGCTTAAAAGCAGCAAGAAGGCATTTTATCTGCACTGATTCAAAGCTGCTTGTTTCCCTTAATTGCAGCTTTGACTTACATTTGCTATCTAAGAATAAGGGACACTTTTTTGCTTTGGTTGTGTTAGTCCTGAATTCTACTTAGGTACAGTGAGTAAGTGAATCCTAGTTTGGAAATGATAGGCTGAAGTCAGTTGTATATACTCAGGCTCTCCTTTCTTCCAGAATCTTGATACCATCCTTCATGGTCTTTGTCCTGGTGACAGCTCTGTTCTACTACCATACAAAGTGAGGAAAGCTGCTGTGTCTTTTATGCTAATGTGTTCAGTGTTTGCCACCAGAGCTGGCCTGTTTAAGGAGAGAGCTCTTCCCGTCAGAAACACTATGGAACGCTTGGGCTTAACACTGAGTCTCTCATGCCTGTCAGGATTCTTTTTTCGGTGATTTTAAAACAGATAAAGATTATGTATGAGTTCTGATACTATGTGTAACAGCCTCAACCTTCTAGTTAACAGTGTTTGTAAAAAAACTGTCAGAGAGCAGGATGATAGTTAATCCTAGCTACTTGTAGTATGCCAGGAGAGAACACATCCTTAGTTAATGCAGCTTGATTTCTCTGGTGGCAGTGTGTCTGTTTGTGGTAACTCACTTGCGCATGACCTATTCAAAGATGCGTATTCTCAGATAACTGGCCAGAATGATACATTGACTAATACCAGGTTTCACAGCTGCAAAGTATGACTTTGGACATCCTCGTGTTCTGAACTGTAGCAAAGCCTCTTGCTGTTTGTTGTGGATCAGTACTTAGCCTTTATGATGGTCATGTTTGTCCCTGCTAGCACACAAACACGGTGATTGTTCAGATGATCGATACATACATGAGTGTGTTACTTTGAGTTTGTTCACATTGTTTACTAAACTTAACAATTTTTACTATTTTGATGTTGTATGTTAGGTATTTACAAATGTACATTTACTCACAAGAAGTTGGGAATTACCAAAGAACAGCTTGCAGGAAAAGTATTGCCCCATCTGATTCCTCTTAGTATCGAGAACAATCTGAATCTCAATCAGGTAGGAACATGACTGTTTTGCATGCTTTTCCTTGATAGTTATCAGAGAATAAATTTAAACTGTTGTCCTAAAAAAATTCTTACATTACTGCATGTCTGCGTCTATTGTAATAATAAGCAATACCAAAATCCTTCCCAAATTTACTGTATTTGTGTGTTTAAAGCTTGTTATTTTTCAGTGTATTTAACCAATCTGGTGTAAAATTTCAAAATTAATACTGTCACATTCTAAATATCCTGCAAAAGCAGTTACCTACTAACATAATAAGTATTCAAATAAAATGCTATGTTGCTATGAAATATTGGGAAAGGGAATAGTGGGTTGCTTTGTTTTTTTGAAAATGAATTTGGTAGTACTCTTTTGTGGGGGTTTTGTCTGCATTGCCCCATTTCAATTTATTTTTTAGTGGCCTGTATTTTTCCCTGTTTCAGTATGCACTCTGCTTGTAATTTGGTGTCTAATGCGCAATAATGAAGGTGGAGTAGAAATTATTTAAAAATCTGCACTTTATCTGACATTATGTATTGTAGGTTTATGAGGTATTACCTGCTAAATTACACCTATCTGAATTCCATCACTGCAAAATCCAAACTTCTTATGTATTTCTTTTCCAGTTCAATTCTTTTATTTGTGTTATAAAAGATATGCTCAGTAGATTGGAAGCAGAGCATAAAACAAAACTTGAGCAACTTCATGTCATGCAAGAGCAACAGAAGTAAGTGTTAATGTTTGTATTGGAGAAGTAGTCATTTTTTGGCAAATGTTAGAAAACTCTGGCCATAGCAATAAAAAAATGAGGTTGTTGTAAGTTCAGTAGTTGAGAATTACCTCAAATAAGCACGCACAGTTGTCAGAAGATTTGCTTCTATGTGCTAAGTTGCTTTCCTGTAGTTGCTGAGAAATAAATCATACCAGAGAAACATAAACACTGCAGCCTTTTAGAAGGCTGTGATATTTTGAAGTGTTTGGGGCTATTTTATGGAGTCTGATATGAGGTGAGATTTCTGAGACAAAATAATTTGGGATATCTGAAGTCTGGGTCACACTGCTCAAAGGGAGAAACGAAGACCATGGGAAATGATTAGGAGATGTTTACTATTTCTCATGGAAACATCTGTCTCCTGAAAGCATTATATAAAAGTGGTGGTGCTCTCATAATGCAATTTTTCAGTTGTATTTAAATGCAGAAGAATGATCTGCATTGTTAGATTAGTGTTGTGGATGTGATTGCAAAGTTGTCTTTTTGTAATACACTCTGCACTACGTAGATCCTTGGACATAGCCAACCAAATGAGTGGGTCTGAAGAGGCAAGATCTAGTGGTACAGGCAATCAGGTAAGCAACAATATGTAACTTACACATAGAACATTGAAATTTAAAATTACTTAGTTGATATTTATGTAGCCTTTAATTACAGTATTTCAAATAATGAAGGTTTTTTTCTTTGAACTTAAACAGATTGACAAGGTATTTAATAACGGGACTGACCTTCTAACTAGTGGATCTGATAGTAAAGACAATGAGATGTCATCAATACAGAGAAAGGTGTGCTTTACTTTATTTTGTAATTCTTTTTTGTCCATCTGTCTAATACAAGGCTGATAGGGTTGCAGAAAAAGAGTGTGTGTAAATATGTACCATATTTAAAGCTTTAGTAGAAAAACTAACTGCTTTTATGTAGCACACCACCATACATAGTCAAATGAGAAAGTCCATGAAAAACGTTCGGATCATATCCTTCAATTTCCATGTAAGCCTTTCCTTGAAAATACCTTTGTACAAAGTAGGCAGCAACTAGGATTATAAATTTGTGGTCATTTTCTTTCTCCTTAATTACAGATTTAAATGAAACTAAAACTTCACCACTGGATTTAGGTAGGAAAAACAACATAGGGATCCTTATAATAAAATGACAAAGAGAAATGAAGATAAAATGTAGAATTTTAAGTAGTACCGCACCTTTCAAAGTTAAGTGAAAACAGCCAATATAGGGTTAAATACAAGAAGCAAGGGAAAAACACAGCATAACATAGAATATAAGCAGTAATATAGTAAACATAAGCTTTAGCTATTGTAAAATTCTTTTCATACTAATAATTACGGAAATGGTTCCCCGGAATCGATACATTTTATCATTTCTATTTCTAGTTATCTGAATCCTCTCGCTAATTTTAGGCTAAGGGGGAATGATTTAATTATTTTATCCTTCATTATTAACAGAAGTAGAGTTAAAATCCTCAAAAGACTCTTGAGCAGTTTTAAAATGAAATTCTGTTTTCAACTCCATGGTCAATTGCGTTTCTATATCAAGTTAGTAACCATATAAAAACAAAAACTGTGAAGAACACTTTTTCTTATGTCCAATATTAAGGAAACAAAGCTAAAGTGGTTTTGTTCATATATCTCTTTCTTTTGAGATCTGCCCAAATTTCTCCTAATGCTGCTTTTAATATTGTATTTATTTGCTTTAAGTACTTTCTAGAAATATGTTAAATGTTATAATAGATTTGCACTTCTTGGCTTTCTCTTTAGTGTAAATAATTGTATTGTTTATCACATATTATTGAAATGACAGTGCTATTATGAAATAAAAATGTGAATGTAAGAATAACCATTTTGTGCAACTTACTATCACTACTTTCCCTTTTAAAGGCCTCACTTACACTGGAGGAGAAGCAAAAGTTAGCTAAAGAACAAGAACAGGCACAGAAACTGAAAAGCCAGCAACCTCTTAAGCCCCAAGCAACTACAGTAACACCTCCAGTGAAGCAGGTGAGAGAGAACAAACAACTGCACTGTTTCCATTGGAGCTCTGATGCTTTTTCAAGGGCTGTATGCATTTAGCATTTTTTTCCTCCTGTGAGTCACTTTTGTTTTCTCTGGTGGTACAATGGCACAGCTGAGAAAAGCTAAATTAAATTTTCATGTGCCTTCCATTTACATCATTAGCAATATTCCCACATTTTCAATTGCTAGAGTTTCCAAGGGTATCATTATTGTCGGAAGGTCATTGTTCTAGATAAGGAAAAAGGACATATTAACAAAGGTTTTTCTCTGAAGAGTATATTAAGGAAATATATAAAGGATTTGGGGATGGGAAGCGGATATTTAAGCAAATAGTCACAGTAGTACTTTGTGTATAATCTTAGATGTCAAATTAAAGCTGCATAATAATTAGTTCTAAGTAGCAAAGAACACAAATAATTTCTCTTGTGTATTATTATTATATTTCATGCCCAATTCCATGCAGTGAATTCTAATTTTCGAAAAATTAATGCCAGGTCTGCAGGGGCAATGATAAAATACCGTAGCCAGAGTGTCTGTACAGGAAAAACATTGAATTGCATTTTATGTGTTTTGCAGACAAAAGACTTGACTGATACCTTGATAGATAATATGTCATCTTTGACCAGCCGTCCTATCAACCAAGCTCAAGTTGCATCTTCAAGCAGCTTCTCTTCTGTTCCTTCTATGGGTGTTGGAATGGGATTTTCATCACCCATGGACAACACAAAGAGAAATATGACAAACGGACTAAATACAAATATGGGTTTTCAGACTGCTGGCTTCAGTATGGGAGCAGGCCTCGCCACTCAGAGTTTCTTCAGTGGTCCAAGTGCAACAGGAGCAACCAAGATGAACATTGTACCACCTGCCAATATGCCAAATTACAGTCCTATGAATGCTGCATCTGCAATCTCTCCGCTGACACAACAAAACAGACCCCCAGACATGTCTGCTTTAGATAATCTTTTTGGTCCTCAAAAACCCAAAGTTAGCATGAAGCAGTTGGCTCAACAGAAATCAAGCCAGTGGGTTAATCAGTTTGTGCCACCGCCAGGGTCCCCGAATGCGAGCAATACAGCCTTGGGACCTCAGATGAACATGATAGCACAGCCAGGCTTTGGTATACAGGGTAACCCTTTCTTTTCTCCTCAGAACTTTGCACAACCAGCAAACACAATGACAAACAGCAGCTCAGCTAGCAATGACTTAAAGGATCTTTTTGGGTAAAATGTTTTGTTTTCTTCTTTTAAAGATTGATGAAATTTGGATCATGGGTAAGCTGATTACATCTTGTTTTGATTAGTAAAAGCATGACTTGGGGAAACTTTCAACCCAGCAAAGTAAAGACTTTTGGACAGGAAAAAAGGCTGATGTTTCATTCAGCTGGTACTGCAGTGGAATTGTGCGAGTGCAAAGTCATCTTACATGCTAAAGATGTCCTGTCTCTTTACCAGCATGAGAGTGCTGAAGGTAGGATGCATATATTCAACTGAAAAAGAAGAAGTATATCGAAATTATTCAGAGGTGAACTCAGTCAACTCCTATGAAATTTCCTACAAAATTTTGTTCCTTAAGTTCAGCGAAAATGCTTAGGGGATAAGGACGCTAGTGGATGCAAACCTGGAGAATTATTCATGTTGCTTGAATTTGTCACAAGCTGTCATTTTGTCCTATGACAGTTTGCAAAAATAAAATTCTTACGCTGGCCCAAAAATTTTGATAGCCAAACTATACAGAGAGAACTCTAACCAATAACTGTGGGCAAGACTAAGAAGAGAGCATATTTGGACTTTCTTCTCTCATGTCAGCTAATGTAATGAATGTGGTAGTAAACTATAACAAGATTTATCAGGTGTAAGAAATTGTTCTAAAATTTGGTTAAAGTTTGGGACAGAGTAAGAACACTGCTTCAAAGGTCATGCTGGTTTACAATCTCTTTTATAATGACAGATCCTTGTTACAAGCCCCATAGCAAAAGCAACATACCACTTAAGCAGGATTTTAAAATACATGTGGTGATTTCATCACATTTACTATATATTCCATTGTTTTGGCTAATATGATACTGCTTCTAACTGATGTGTAAAAAAAAAAATCGTAGTTATGAAACCTCACAAAATGAATGTAAATGTAAAATTCACATGTTGACTGCCCCAACTGTGTAACTAAACACACATTATATAGTTACACAGAAATATCTTGAATTAATTAATCATTTTTGGCTCAATTGAAACGATGAAAAAGGATCGCCTTATACAAGTTGCACAGGGTTGTGTAAAAAAGCAGACTGCCATAAATTGCCTTGACTAGAGTGAACTATTTCATTTTAATTTTGGTTTAAATCAAGTCCTTATGAAGGATAGATTGACATGAAGTGATTTCTCAAATATGGATTTGTAAGCTCTAGAGTGTATGACAAATACACAGGTATTTCAGATCCTTTTTATTGTATTACTCTAAATTCAATAAAGGTCTCCAGAAATCCAAATAGTAGTTTCTTCTACTTCCAGAAGGTGTATGTTCAGCTTGCCCATGGTGGAATCTCTGCTCTGTCAGATACTACTGTTGGGTTTTAACTTTTTTTTCCTAAGAATTTCGAGAGCTTTCTTACCTAATATTTTGAAGACTACAAATGGTTATTTTGAGAAGGAAAGAACTAGTTACCTTTTTTATGGAAAGCCTACCTGCTTTATTTTTCAAAGCCTTTCACTGAAGAAACTCTTCTTTCGTTTGCTGCTTAAGAAACCAAAGGGCCTTATGCTGTAAATATGACTTGTATTTTATTATACTTCCACAGTTCTAAGCAGTAATAGCATTAAGTGTATTTCTTAAAGAATCCTTTATGTATTATAGCTGCTGCATTAGTCCTATTATTTTAAAATACCTGGGACCAATAAATTTGTGGTCTAGAAAACAATACCCAACACATTGTGATGCTTATGTGCTGTTAATATTCATGGTAAGCATTGTAGGTTATGTGAAAATATCTATGTAAATTTAAGTACAATACTAGAACTGTTGAACTATTCAAGTTCATTTGTGGTTGCTGGCACTCTATACTCTCAATCACACTGTCTTCTTCTGTGTCAACTCCTGAAAGCTGTGTTTTGTTAGGGTAACCTAAGGCAAGCCTGTGAAGAATTACTTGAATCTGTATTCGTCTAAAGTATTTGGAAAATAAGTTTATATTAAAAACATCTCATAGGACTCTACAATGTATTAAGTTAATACATTTATGGCAAAGGCAGTCTTAAAAGTCAGTGTCCTGATCTCGGGTTTCAGTCACTGATCTCTGTGGACTGGGGGCTTTTCAGAACTGGATTTAGTTTAACCTATTGCAGGGAAGGTTAAGTGAAAAAAAATTGATCTGATTTCATATCCTAGACCTCCTAAACTGTGTGGTTTGGGGTATGTGCTTTTGGCATGGGCTATACGAGAACATAATCTATTTTGTAAGAACAAGGTGAAAAAAAAATCCTACAGGTTCAGATTAAAAGAGGCTCTTTTATGAAGTGGTAATGCAATGGAATAAGGTCTTTATCTGACTCAAGCAGTTGGAGTTTTTTCCATTTATATCAGAGAACATAATTTCAATTTGTTTGCTGCAATTTTCAGAATGACCAGAGTAGAAGAACAACAAAGAAATCTGAAATGGGTGCTTATATAAGCTCTAACAAAATTTTCCAGTAATTTAAAAATTTTAAAAAACCAAACAAACTGTAGTTAAAATAAGCAAGTCCAGTCCCTCTTCCATGTAGATGCTTCCTGCTTAGTGTGTCAGGAAACTCGGTGTGTTTGAAGTTCTCCAATTATTTCTTCTTAACTTAAAGGAAGGAGGACTTGCAAGAGGTAAGTCACCGTGGTCATGTGCCACTTGGCTCCTGCTACAGTAGTTTTTCTTTAGGAAGCCTTGTCCAGTTGATCTCTCCACTTACAAGTCATCATTCTGAGGCCCTGCAAGAGGCTGGAAGGCTTGTGTTGTGGCCAGAGTGAATTGTTTGAGAGCAGCAATTGTGCTTCACATCCAAGTTGGTTTTTGGGAAAGAGGAAGGGGAAGGGACAATGTTACAAAATGTGGGTATTCCAGGAGCCTGCTATATCTGAGCTTGGATGGAAAGCAGTGTTACATCTAGCTTGGCCTGAAGCAGAGGGTCTGACTAGTCAACATGTAGAGTAAAATGGAGAACACAGGTTTGAAATTGGTACCTGATTAAGAAACTACAAATGCTGTTAATGAAATAGTAACCTGGTAAAAAATGTTGTTCTTTACAATGCCATGAGCAAGACTGTAAATTCCACTAAATTTCTGCCCTCTGTGTTCAACCTAATTTAAAGGAAAAAACGTGGAAGCCTGTCAAGTTACATCATCACAGCACCCACTGTGCTCATCCACTGTGAGCATATCTTCATTCTACTGTGGAAATAAAAACAAGGTCTGGGCTGAAGTGCCCAGCCCACCTAATTTACATTCATTTGTAAAGGGGAGGTAAAGGGAAGACAGTAAGTTCCTATTCTTAAAGTGATTCATCTATATTATATTTACTACAAAAGGAGAAGCTAAGTGAAAATAGCTGTACATCTTACATCGGTTGTGCTTTGGCTGCTCTGGTGTATGCTAAATGAACATGACTGTGCCAAGACAGCAGTGTTTTCCATATTAGAGCTCTTGGTTCCATTTGGGTTTAAGTATGAAAGTCTGAAGCATCCTCTCAAAACTCAGTCACAGAAAGCAAACTAATCCTGCTAGAGGGAAGGATTGTATTAAAGAGGCTTGAAAAACCTTCTCTCTTTGGGCTGATGGAGAACCTTAAATCTACTGAGTTTCACATTAGCTTAGAAACCCCTAGTTCTGACTCTTGAGAGAAGCTGGGAGTGAAATGGCACAGGTGTCACTGGAGGAGGGAACCCATCTTCTGTTCCTTTTCATCACACCAGTGGTGTGAATAAGGCACAGAACAGCCCTTGGAACCTGCTTATGCAGGGGAGCAGCAGTACCAGAGGAGTCTTCTGAAAGGTAAAGGAGTCCACCACTTATTTGGGAGATGGGGAGAGAAATTTTACTGGGAACATGGGTAGAACGCCCTATTTTGTTTTAATGAAGATACTATGGTCTCCTCACTGTGAATATGAAATGTTGTGGGGAAGTTGTGGCCTTACACAGGTGTTGAGTACCCCAAATAAAAGGCTGAATTTTTGGATGTGTAGGTGCGCAACATTTCAAGCCTTATTCTTTAAAACTTTCCTTTTCTGTTTTGTCTTTTTAGCAGCAACTGGTTCACATTTATGTGGAACCATAACAAACACCCTGATGGCCTTTTGAAGTAAGAAAAATGTATGTTGACTTTTGTATTATAACCCTTGTTGTAATGCTATCTGTGTCTGTAGATAGATAAGTGTGATTATATCATAGATTATAGGATTTTGGGATTTTTCAGTTCAACTGCACCAAAAAACCAGAGACTAAATGAGAAGTTAGATTTGAATTAAATTCCATAAAGCTTCCATACAGGCTAAGAATTACATCATACTTGTGTTATCTATTATAAATAATAGATGCTTAGTCTGCCTACATCTATGTGACTTGAGCAGAAAAGGAAAGTTTTTAAAACATAAGTTTATGAACACTGGATCTTGCATTACAATGAAGTTTTTGGACTTTAGAATGACCTTTGCTCATTGATTAGGGTTTTTTTATTGGGGATGGGTGGGATATTGCTGATTTGTGCCATTTCCAATGAAAGCAGCATAGGGAGGGGGAGTACAGAAAAAAAATACCCTGTTGTATATGTAACCCTTTTTTTTCTTTGTTAAGAGATATGCTGCATTTTATATATTCATTGTGAACTTTTCCTTTGAAATAGCTGTGAAGAAACCTATCTGGAGAATTTCAGATGAGTTAACCCTAACCCTAACCCTGAGTTAGGTGATTTTCATGTGAGGTTCTGCCTTGTACCTTACCTTCCATTAGGTTTTGACTGCTTTGCAAGGAAATTATACAAGGCAATAAAACCTTGGATTCATACACCAAATCCTCTTGCCTTTCAGGCCTCACCCTTGTATCAACATAACAAATAAGCCCCGAAGTTGTATTGTCTTTAAGTTCTCTGAAACAGTCTAACTGCTGTACAGATTTCTGAGATTAAGCTGTAAATCAAAATGTGTTATAGTGAACTCAGGCCTTGTGCAAAATATTTAATACTTGTTTATTTGTCTGACTGTACAGTCTCTGTACTAGTGGCAGTTTTATGTTCTGATTGTAAAACATTAAAATTCTCATGAGATTTATAAAGTGATATTATTGTTGTGTCAGCCGTGATTCATAAATAGAACTGTCATAGCATGGCATTAGTGTCTATCTGGTTTATTGGACAGCTCTTCAAAACCAAAATTATTCTTGTATCAACTTTTAGATCAGTTACTTTAAAGCTATGTAAAAGGTACAGTGACAGTTTTGAGAAATACACATCACTTTGTACTCTGAATTAGGTTGCCTATGGAAATAAATGAACTTTTCCTATTTTCATGTTGGAAGATATTTTTATTGAAAATTTTCATTAAATTACCTAATAGTAACTTCTGTAGAAAATTTTTTCCCTGTATATTTTGTTTGAAATACATTTTATCCCACATACTTTTGAGTTCATTTATTAGAGATTGCTGTCCAGACATTTGTAAAGTGTCATCATATATTGCCTTCATGCAATGGATAAAAGTTCTGGGGAAAAACTGCCGCACTAGATGCCTCTGAAATTAGCATTCACTTTTTTTGAAGACACATAGTGATCTCAATTTGCATTTTCACAGCTCATTGACCCAGAAACCAGCGCTTTCTCTAGACCTGAGTTTCAAGATACACTGCTTTGTCAGGTTAGAGTTTGCCAGCACTCTGAAGGAATGTAGGTATCAGATTTTTGTATGGTATAAGTTGTTAAAGTAGGAGACACCTGACATCTGATCCACTTAGAAGCATCATTATTGGCCAGAGATGGTGTGGGAAAAGAGTGTAAAAGAAAAAAAAGATAGATTAAGTGAAAATGGGAAAGGTAGCATCAGGGGGCTTCAGTTCTCTTTTGATTTTCACTTGCTGAGGATGACAGCAGCCCCGTCCCTTCCACAGCTGTATCCATCGTGTGCAGTCCTGTCATATGCCAGCCCCCCGCTGAGAAAATGCCTGCCTTCATTTGCTCAGCTAATCACAGTCCTGATCTGACTGATATGTCCTTCACCTTGGTAACGTTCTCTTTGTCTCTCCATTTCTGGATCTTGGTAGGATCCGTAACTCCTACCTTTTTCTCAAGCAAGAAGGTTTCAAGTGCTGAAATCCAGATGTTCTGGGTTGGTCTCTTGTGGTATAAAGTTGACGTTTTTATAAACTCTCACGAATTCAGATAGCCTAAATCTTCAAATGGGGATGCTGGAGATCTTTGCAGTTGGTTTCTCTTTGCCTGGAATCCTTTCATACTGGCAGCTAATCATCTGTGTTTCATCACTTAAATATCTCTAGTCCCACCTTTAGATTTGTCATGCACCAGAACTTTAGGTTAATCTTTTTTAAATCAGCGTTTGTGGAGCTGTGTTACCAGCTGGAGACCACTGCAGTTGCTCAGCAGATTGGAAAATGGTTCATAAGGTAACAAGGTGGATTCTGATTTCCTGTGCCAAACTGACGAAGCAGGAATTCAGTTTATACTCCCACCCATGCACAAACCCAAGAGCAGCTCAATAAATACGAGTTATTCAAGTTCTAAAATAATTTACTAAGTATTCTAGACATAAAATTTAAACTCTAGCATTTAAAAAAATGTTCTTTTATTTTTTCCTCTGTAGGACACCTGCCTGTGAACTGTGCTATTATAGTTCTATTGCAGTTTCTTCCTGCAACCTATATTTACATACCAATTTTTTAAAGGGTTTTTTTCATCATTTTGCTTGTGCCTTAATTATTATTTGGCCTTTCATCATGGTATTTCTTAAAATGCTTCACCTTTTGCACAACATCAAAAGACTAGATTTTACACTCGCCTACAATAATTACCCAGGGATAATCAAAGAAGAACCTTCATTTGTAACTACATCAATGAAAACATTGTTATCTTTTACCTGAGAACCAAGGGCTTTGGGAGCTGAAGCAAGGACACAAGCAGCATTTGTTCATGTCAGTCTCTGTGTCTGCTTGATGCAATCTAACACTTGTAATGGTAAATGAAATCAGAACTCTGAAGAGCTTGCTTTCCAGCAGGTGACTTTAGAACCAAACACCACACAGACAAAAAACTGCTTATTTTCTGAACAGAAAAATCAAATATTAGTGCAGAAAACTAAAAAATCTAGAATTGCAGTTCCTGCTGTTGCCATGCTGATGAAATAAACACTTACCTACAGCACCAAAGCTGTGACTAAGCGCTTTAGCCAATGTCACAGCAGTGACTTCAAATATTGCAAATAAGAAAAATGCTAATGAAGCAATCAGATGCATCTGTAATTACGGCAGTAAATTTCATTTGAAGAATCTAGCCTAAATTGGCACTAGATTTTTTTTTATTATTATTTTTTAAGAATTTCTAAAAATAATCTTGTCTTACAATGATTCTGATTTACAATGATTGTATCTTAGAAAATCAAAGCAGAAGAATCAGGAAAAGAAAAATTACACCAGGATATAACTTTCATACTTTCGTGGTTAAATGGGAACTTCAAAAGCAGACCTTCCTCAAATAGCCTTATGCTACAAATCCTGGCTTTACTTGGCTACAAAATAGAAAAAAAAATTAAAGTATTTGTAGCACTATATACAATTTTGATGCAAGCTGTGCTTAAATTCTTGATCTCTTCTGTAAAACTAGCAGCAGAAGTATTTTTTGTGTGATTTTCTGACTTGATAGATACTAAATGTCATTTCTGCAATTGGAGTGATTTCAGTATAAAGTACTAATGTATTTTCATCATTATTCTCTGCAGGATTAAATTATTATTTATCTGTTCTGTTTTATTATCTAGCAAGTAGAAAACTGTTAAATTTGCTGAATTGGGTTTTTTGCAGTTTGATTGTCCTTATTGGTTTTATGTTTCCTAAAGAATTCATTGCTTGATTCTTACTGATTTACAACCTTTACAAGTAAAAGATTTACAGCGAAATAGCAAATACTTCTTGCAGTATCCTCACTTCCACATTTTGCAAACTAGAACCATACAGCTGAAATTCTTTGATTTAGCAAGCACTATAAATATTTCTTAAGCTAACCAGATCATTAACTGGCTGCTGAGTAGGAAGTGTTTCTTTATTTTATTCATGATGTAGATAGTACAAAGTTGTGATTTCCTGCACATTGCAGAGATTAAATAAGTGTGTCTTAAATTATGTGTGTCTCTTCACACATAATTTCCAACTTAACTGAGCTCAATCCCATGTATGCCACTTCCTTTGTAAGAACTTTCCTTTAGACCATGTGCCTGCTGCTTTTCCAGGCCCTTTCTGGTGCAGTCATTTCTTGCATCTACTTTCTCTTCAATTTTTTTCCTGCATCAATGCTCCCAAGCATTGGTGCATGGCTGCGTAAAACAGTAGAAGGGCAACAAAATCCAGGGGCTTCTGACAATTTCTTTTTTCTGGTGATGCTTGACAAGGGAATGCTGAATTTATGACAGTGACAGGTTGAATTTTGTGCTTGTTGCTTTTCAGCTGGAGACTGTTGCTGTGCCATGAGGGGCTGCAGAAGGGAACCTAACATGAGGCTCTGCATCTCGGCTTGATGGTCCAGCTCTGGCAAGCCGATGGAGTGGGCTGATGAGTAGGAATCTGTTTCTCTTGTTATCTATTCTACAGGCATCGTGAGCTTGAAGTAGAAATGTTAAAAGCAGCTACAGGTAAGTGATCCAAAGGATTACTGAATCCAGATGCCAGAGTGATATAGGAACCCTTCAGTGCAGAGAGGCAGAGTTCAGGGAATTGCTTAGGGAAAAAAAAAAAAAAAAAAAGAAGGAAGGACAGTGGAAACTGTCACCTGCAAAATGCCAGAATATGTAGTGCCTGCTCCGCAGGGTTGGACCTATTTTCTTTGAAATTGTGTCTCCTGCCTACCTGCTCTCTTCACATTCCTGGTGCCTGTGCAGGGAGTGCTGGTGGATGCTGTTTCATGGAAGAGCCTAACTGGTTCTGGCAATTATTGCTGCTGCTGATGGGCAGCGCTTGAGCTCTGATTTAATCTAGTATTAGCACACTTATTGGAATGTTTCATTTCTGTGTGTCTGTTTTTGTTGGGAATGACTACTTTGTTAAACTGAATGACTGTGATTAGAAAGTTGAATAAATCACTTTTTTTTCCCACTCCTTGTTTTGCTGTAGCAGACATTTTCTGGTGGAAGGTAGGTCAAATATTCAGTATTTAAAATATATATACATAGAGATTTGAGACACTAGAAAGGAACTTTATTAAATCCGTGTTTAAAACAAAATTTATTTGGAAAAGATATTAATAATTCAAAGTACTGGCTTGAACTGTGCATTACTGGTCACCACGTCTTTCAAGAAGTTACAGTTGTTTAAGTTCATTTTTCTTCAGGTCTTTTTAGTGCATGCATTGTGAGGGAAGAGGTTTTGCTTTCTGTGTTGCTCAGTTTCTTAATTTTGAAAAACTAGTGGTTTTAAATTGAAGTAGAACTGGTTTCCTTTCCATTCTTTCAAAAGAACTGCAGGTGGTGCTAGGTGTTTAGTCAGTGGTTTCAGCTGTCTTAGCAATGGAAATACCTTTAAAAGTATGGCAAAAGCATGTGGGTTTTAATTTTTTAATTTATAGATTGTAAGGGATTTGACATATTTAGTCACTGACATCTGTTAGAACTTAAAATATTAACTTTAAACAAATATTTTGCTCAAAGAAAAAATGTTTATTTATCATTTTAAGCTGTCTCTATGTCATAATTTTTAAACAAGAAAAGGTTACATGAAAGGTATTCTGGAGCTTATTTTATTCTAACATAACTAAGCCCTAACCACAGTTCAACATAAACACAACTCCCCCTCAACTCAGCTAGACCCCCCCTCAACTCAACTAGACCATGTGTAGATTTTCAGCTCTGTTCTTAAGATTAGAGACTGCTCAGCCATCCTTCTGCTTCATTTCTTCTCAGCCCTTTGCAACTTCAAACCTGCTGCCCGCTTTCAACCCTTGTTTGATGAAAGTGTTATTAAAATACCAAAGAGAAAGAATTAATGTGAGTTTTATGGTAACTGTCGCCTCATCAGAGGGACCTCACTTCAGGTGAAGGAAGGGCTGTAGATAGAGATAACTCTGGTTAGACACTAGAAAATTCATGTAAGGGAAAGCCCCAGGAAGGCAGGTTTTATAAATTCTGATCTTCATGTAGTAGTCAGTTTTATTTTCATGTCCCACAGTTTCGGTTTCCAACTCTATTTAAAAGGAAAGAATTTTTTCATTAACTTCTATCATGACGTTTTCTTTTAAAGAGTTCACATCTAGGATTAAAGAAACACAATGAGCTACATGCTATAATTTGGTGAATCAATCAAGAGACTATTCACAAATTGGGTATCACCATAGGTAGTTGTGAATAGTATGTTATAACTGTACTGCCTGGCATAGATTGTCTGTGAAACATGGAGAGAAGATAATACCAAAGACTACTCCCCTTTAAAGTGTATTTTTCTAGTAAGAGGAAAAGGGAAAACACCAATTTGAAGAGGTGGAATGATCTTTTGAGGAACTTGTAACAAAAAGATTTCTAAAACCATCAAAGCAGTTCCTTACTAATAGTGACAGGCTGCAAAAGGTTATGAGATATTAATTTCAAAATTATCTGTAAGATACAATAAAACTGCCATAAGGTGTCACTATAACCCAAGGAACTTGCAAATAAATTTCAAACATTATAGAAATGTTCTTGTCCCGCTACAAGGCTTTCCTTATACAGCTTTGTGAAAGTAAAAAAGGACCTATTTTTAATTAATAAACTGTATTCCTGTATGCACAGAAATCATCACAAAGGTATCTGTATTAGTGCAATGGTGTAGAAACTCTGTCCTTTTTTCTTTTTGTGGAGAAACAGACATACTTCACATAGGAACTTTCCACATAGAAATGCTTTAAAAGCCCTCTTACGGTGTTAGGTAAGAAATGACTACTTAATTAGCAGTTCTCTGTAAGGAAAATTATAAATAGGAATTCTTATTTCCATTTTTGTTTTATATGTTATTAGCATCCCAGGAGCCACTATTTTTATTTTGTGTCCAACTGTGATCAGATGTCTTTCCTACCGATGAATTTTTTTAGTCATTTGGAATTAGTGTTGGTTTTGCTGCAGTTATCAGGGAAACAAACATAACATCTGAAAATTTGATTTGGGCTGACTCAACGCGAAGTGTTTTAACTCAGCAGGAAAGCACTCGGTTCTCATATATGGTAAAATAGGAATCAGGATTCTGAAGTCTTTGAATCCATCTTCATTTATGGCAGAAAATTGTAAATGTGAAGCCAGGGGTTTCAAAATCTGAAGGACCAGACTGATGATTTACTCTAAACCCTTGTATAACACGGGATCCCAGATCACCTCTTTTATCTTTGACATCAGATGCTGTAGATCTTGAAGGCTGAATTCCTACAGTACCCTCTTTTTTATGTAACGTTACAATGACTTTTACATGTGCCAGCAGAAATAGGGTCTCCAGTACACCAGACACAGTACAAGTACAAAGGAAGAATTGGCTTCAGCCCAAGGTTTCGTGCCTAGCAATGAAATATGCTTGTCATCTGAGTGGACTTCTTAGGCACCACCTAAGGACATGGTTTAGCGGTGGACTTGGCAGTGCTGGGTTACCAGATAGACTCATTGATCTTAAAGGCCTTTTCCTGAAAGAATGATTCCATGATTCGTTGAAATCTACCAGACAACTTTTACCAAGGCCTTGTTCTTGGGCAAAGCATTGTCAAACTCTCAGTGCTGTAAACATTAAAGCCTGCCACCCCTAAGGCCTACGTGCAGATGAAACCAATATTCATTATCTCTGCTTCATTACTTTGCTGCATTTGGAAGAAACAGAGACATTCAAAACTTTCAGAGACTTAGTTTTGAAGCATCAAAATGTTTTAATTCAATTTAATTTTAAGAAATCTTCAGTTAGGAAGAGAGGTCACTCGTGATTTTCTAGCCTTTGAGCTCTTGGTAAGAGCTAAAAAGGCAAAGTCATCTCGCTTTAACGAAAGAAGGTTCCTCCACATAACAAGACCAAGCTGTGATCCAAAAATCATCTCACAAGCACCAGGGATGTGATCACATGGCCTTGAACTGAAAAGAAACTGATTAAAAATTGACAAAGTTATTTTTGTGTATTTCCACTGGAGGACCCCAGCAGCCTTTGGTTATTGTTAAGGCTGATCACTCAGCACAAAGTGAAGCATCTTTATGTTAAGTCAGCAGAGACACCAAAAGGTTAAATTGACTTTCCCAGGATGTTAGTGTCAAGGTGTCAATTATTGTGATAATTAAATATTTGTAAAGAGTTCAAAATTTTATATTTTACCAGCATCGGGAGAAGTGGCTGCTTGCAAGACAATCAGCACATGAAATGTGTATGCTATTCAGTCTGCACTGAAACCAGTAGCAAAAATCTCTTTTAAATGTGGCAAAGACTTTACCCCATCCATTGTGTTGAGGAATCATCGGTAGGAGTAGCATAAAGATGGTTTTTCAAGGCTTTTCAACAAAAGAAATAACTGTAACAAATTAGATAGCCTCTAGGTGTACATTTATTTGTACTTGTGGAAACTACTTTTCCACATAAGTTATGTTTATTGCTAGTTCTGATATTTGCGTGCTTGGTTTTCTTCGGCTGAATCAAGCCCTGTGTCTGCAAGGCACAGCTCTTGTTAGGAAGGCACATCTCCTGTATGTGCACTTGGCCAGTTTCAAGTTTTCTTGCAACTCACTTTACTCTTGAACACCTGAGGCAGTGATGGTGTAAGAGCCCACAGCAGTTGCTGTCTGTACGCTGGTTTAGGTCTGTATTGGGTCTAAAATATGCTTTAAATACACTTACTAGTGGTCTTTGGGGATAGGAGTCTGTAGTTTCAGTAGTATCTATGAGTTATGTGAGCTATATAGTTTTAATCTTGCAAAATATTTCTTTGCAAGTGCAGGCAAATGCTGTGTCTTGGACTTAGCCTCCAGCTTGCAAGCCGCAGACTTACAATGAAATGATATAATACACTGTGTTTTGAGAAGGTCTGAGATAGAAAAAGGAGAATCACAATGTGGTATAACTTCTGAAAAAGAAAATTAGGGCATAGGGTTAAAACGGGGAAGAAAAAAATAGTAACAGTGATAGCTGGGTCCACAAGGGCTATCGTGTTAGGTCTTATTAAGGAAGAAAGACTGATGCTCCAAACTGTGTGCTGGGATTAGTCCCATAGATGTTGCCATGGCCTCATCCCGCGCATTCTTTTTGGGAATTGGGTAGTGGCCCTGTGGATGGTGCCCCAGCAGGAGCAGGGCGCTGCAAAGCTGCTGTGACAGTCTCTGCAGCAGTGTTTTGGAATCCAGGCAGTTCGCTACTCTGTGAGCCTGAGGAGGAGGAAACAGAGAAGCAGCACTGCTCCTGTCAAGCTGCCTCCCTGCAGAGAAGCAAGAGTGAGTAACAAACTTTCTTAAGACCTTAAAGGGTCAGTGAGTTTCAAAAGGGGCTACTGCTGCAGCACTGCAGAAGTGCAGGCAGTGAAGGATTGCAAAGAGTAAAGAGAAGGGAGAGAGGAAACCTGCTGTGAGAAATGTGTAATTCTGTTAATGGAGAGGCAGGTGGTATTGCTAACGAGAGAGCCTTACACCCACGAGGGGAACGTACCCTGCCAGGGGCCAGCCAGCATATATCTCTGAGGGAGCCACTTGAAACAGCCCCAGGTGCATGGAGGACAGACTTCAGACATCCGTGCTAAATGCAACTAGAGAATGTGTGGATAAGAGAACAAAGCACTAAATTTTAAGCATAACTCCTTTCTTGTGTCTGCTCTGTGCTCTCTTTATCTGAATCAGGATCAGAATCCCAGGGCAAGATAAAACCCTTTTTTCCACAGCTGCTGGGAGGTGTGGGTTTTGAACACCATTTTCCAACCTGAGTTCCAGTTTTCCAAAGTTAATTCCTTGCACTGGAGTTTGCACCATTTCCAGTTTGGAGCCAGGTTCTTCCATGGTTTCAGGTGTTCAGCTGCCATAAGAGCATTCTATCTCGAACTATCTCAAATGCCAGCAAATAGGTGTTTGTTGCAATGGAAGATGCTTTCATTATGCAGTTTCACACGTGTATATTCCCAAACCCATACGTACTTCCGGTGTCTGGCAGTTGGCCTGCTGGGGTTCATTTTCTGTGTGCCTGGTGAAAACTGGAGAGGCTGCTTTAATGCACACATGATTGTGTTGGGCCTTTCCATCGTGGTGACCTTGCTGCTTTGCCTGTCTGCACACCCCAACGGTAAACCAGGGTTAAGGGTCTGGAGTGAGAAACCAGGAGGAATTTCTTCCTTTTGCTCAGTTTGGAGATGGCCAGATTCAAGTCTGAGCAGTGTGAGGAGGAGGAGGAGGAGGTGCAGCTGCTCCCAGGGCAGCAGGACATGCTGCAGGGAGAGTTTCTGGTCTGTCCTTGAGTTGGCAGTGAGAGCAGTTGCTGTTCAACCCAGCTAGAGAGAAATACACCCAGAGAAGCCCTGCTGGAGGCATGTCAGTAGGTAGTGCTGGGGTCTGGAGGTACCTTTGTTCTAAATGCTTTCTACTGGAGGACTGTCTGCAAGGACAAATGTGTTGGCTGTGCTGAGCCCATGTTCCTCCACACCACATGAATTATTCAAAGAGGAGAAAGAAACTCTAACCAGTGCTGCAGCAAAAGAGACTGCAGCAAAGCCAAACTCTCAGCTCCTAAGTGTGCTTCCTCTCCCTCTCTTCCTCTCTCCTGGTTCGTACCAAGAATAAAGGATTTCACTGAAAGCTGCTTGCCTGTCTCACGTAATCCTGAGGAAATGTATTTTCCGACATCGCCTTCCTCAAAGTGGAGCTGGGACAATCCAGACGTTTGGTGTTTGTATTATGGAAACTTCTAAAACCCAGAGACTGGGGCCTCAGGCAAGGAGCCAGGAGAGGAATGGAGTGGTGGATGGATAGTTCTTGCACTGTTTTGGCCCAGATTTACACCCCACTCAAACCTACTCCCTCAGTTCAAACATCCAAATGAGGAGTTTGTAAGTGAGAAGAACTCAGATGCAATTCGTTTTACTGGACGAATCGCTTTCTTGCTTTCTTTTTTCTCTCCTCTCTCCGTAGAGTCTGGACAGATCAAGCTCTGAACAGAAGTTAGGGGTAAAGTGTGGCCCCTGGGCCTGGAAGGATAAGGACAGTGTAGGGCAGGAGGGAGTGACCAGAGCCACGCCAGGTGGCCTGTGGCAGAAGAGGAGCTGGGGTTGGTGGGTGGGCAGCTGCCTGCCCTCCACGTGGCAGCTCTCAGCTGGGGACTTCCAGGGGAAATCAGTTCTTATTGTGCTGGTGACCTGCTGAGGCACTGACAGGTTTTTAATTTAACTTTCCGTGTAGGAGTGAGGTAAGGTGCCAAACACAAAGCTCTCCATTTTTCTAACAACCTAAAAGGTTTCTGCCGTCCACCTCACCTAAAGGGAGGGGCTGATAGGGGAGGGAATATATGAAATGGTTTGGGTTTTTGGTTTGGTTTGGTTTTAATTTTATTTCTTTATATGTTTTTTACTTTTCTATAACCCAAATCCAATATCTGAGGCCTTGTCCAAAGCAGAAATTGCTCATTTGACTCCAGCCAATGTGTAGGCATGATGAGTGGAGTGGTGGGCTGCATTTCCACAAGAGTTTTCACTAAGTATTTTCTGCCAATCTAGGAGAAGCGTGCTGTTGTCATGAAGTCACACTGAATTGGACTGGTTCACCTCTTTGAGCCACTTTGTGTTTCAGAAATGCACTGGATTTAATTTATGGCTGGTCTTCCATTGCTTATTCAAACAGCATCGCACCAATGCACCTCTACGTCTGCCTGCCCAAGGGCCCAGCAACATCAATAATAAATGACCAGACATGGGAAGGCAGCTTTGGGTTCAAACCAGCAAGTGCATTGGGGTAGGGGGCCTCCTCTGGGCAGGGGGCACACAGTGGAAGGGAACTGTAGCTTGCAATAATTCCCTCCCTGCAGAAAGCACTGGTAAATATTTAATAAACTTCTGGCCCGTGCCATAGATGAGGTCTTATTAGCGAACTGGAGTGGCTTGAGGACAGGTATTGTGTCCGTTACTATAGCACCACCTTGCACAGGATCTCGGCGTGAAAGAGGCAGGGGAGGGAGGGAAGGAGGGAGGGAGGCAGGGAGGGATGCACTGAGGATGAGCCCCAGCGAGGCAGGCTGAGGTTCGCCTGTGGAGCAGGCAGCACGTCCTGCCCAGGGACGCTGGCCCTCAGCAGCACCTGCAGCTCGCCAGCTGCAGCCCCCGCACCAGCTGCCCCGCACAGGTACCGGCCAAGTGCAGCAGAGCTGCTCCGAGGGCCACGCCGACTCCCCGAGTGCTTCTGAGGGGGCTTCGCTCCACAGCTTTTCCCTTCTGGCTTTGCAAGATCTGACTGGTTTTTTTATTATTTTTTTACCCGCTCCTTTCTTGAGCAACTGGTTGTTGTTGCAGAGGTCACCGAGGGGACTGGTGGAGGCTCCCGACTCTGGCATGGGAAATATGACAGCAGAAGTGAATGCTTGCTAACATAAGAGATTTACTGAAGAAGAAAGACAAAATGCCTTTCAAAGGACTCGGTTCACTGAAAGAGAGATTTTTTAACCCAGGAAAGGAAGAGGTGAAGAACACCATTAGTGACTCGCTGGGGAATCTGAGAAGGTAAAACCCAACAGAAAATTCCCAGACAGGTCCATTGATTCAGTTTATTAGGAGAAATGCAGTATAGAAAAATGTATAAGCATAAAACAGAATGTAAAGTTGAAAAATTAATATCTGAGTTCAGAGAGTGAATCACCTTCCTGTAAGACAAGATGTAAAAGGAGCAGTTACAACAGCATATGACTATAAATCATAGAATATTTATATTAAATAAAAGAGGGAAAATAAATTATGAAATAATGTTCTAATATTAAAAAGATCTTGAAGAAGTGTTTAATTAAAAAACTTTTAAATAATTAAATATGACTAATTCTGTGGTTTAGCTTGCATAAGAAAAAGCAATAATTTAATGGGAATTAACATTCCCAATGATGCCACTCTTGAAATTAGACTTAATGTTCCTGAATTACAGGTTTGGGGTTTTTAAAAATTTGTTTCGTATCAGTAGGAGAAAATGTACTGAATAGAGATGTGTATGTGTGTCTTTACTGAGACTAGCAAATTAGAGAGAGAATAAGGAGAAGCAGCTGTTTGCCAGCAAAAGCAGAAAAAAGATTAAAGATTGTCATCTTAACCTGACAGTTTTATGAACCAAGAAATGGAGGATTTTTATTTTTAGAGAAATAAAAATCTGATGTAACAAATCACCAGTTTCATAAAGGGAAAGATATTTCTCATTTGAATAGAAGATGATTTCTGTTAGTAACGGCTATTGACGACACTTATTTGTGTAATCAGTAGATGAGAGCCAGAGGGGTTAGTGGCATTTCTTCCATGCTTGGTGTTGTGTTTTAAATCTTTGTGTGGATCAGGCCAACATTTTAACTGAAGGTGTTTCTAGTGACTAAATTGTATTTGCTTTCATATCCACCCCTTTGCCTTCTTATTGGGAATGTTATTTTGAATCAAGAAGTAGTTCTTGGCGTATCTAAACAAGCCTTTGATCACAAGAAAATGTGTAAGAATTTACGTATATCATACTACAGTATATAC
The DNA here is from genome assembly GCA_013397755.1 of Cnemophilus loriae. Lineage (NCBI taxonomy): Eukaryota > Metazoa > Chordata > Aves > Passeriformes > Corvidae > Cnemophilus > Cnemophilus loriae. The sequence continues at coordinate 30,130 of VZTF01002322.1, read as the reverse complement.
ACTTTTAAAAGTATACGTAATAATAAATAAGAAACACTGGTAGATTGCAGTTACTCTGTTTCTATATCATGTGAACAGAGTATCTGTGTTCTACACAGTTTCTACTTAACTTTTTTTAATTTACAGTGTTACAGATGAAGCCTGATGTTTTGATTTTTTTACTTTTACAATACTCTACAGTAATTCCAGGGAATTTGTTTATCTTTTAGAACATTGATTTAAGTCATTTATTCAATGATAAATTCTCTTTGCTGTGGGCCCTGCTGGCCAGTTTGACCAAATACCTGCAAGTTTTGTATCTAGTGAATACGTGATGTGGCAGTACACTGGGCTCACTTTATATTATCCAGATTGCTCTCCTCTTGTAGCCATGTATCAAAGATGTCATGCTGGTCCCTACACAGGCAACCAACTTCAGCAACACTGCTCCTGAATCAAATTAACCCAAGTATCACTTCAGATAACATGAAAGTTTGCTGAACATAATTGCTTTCTGTTTTAAACATGGGTGTCTCCGAGCCTTCTCTAGATGTACCAATCAGCAGAGGAAATAATCCAAACTATAAAATCTTTTTACTCTGTCTGCAGTCAGATCTGAGTAAGAATTGCTGCAACTTGAGCAATCTTGTAGGAAATATGCAGTCATATTTGTAAGTTCCCATAAATGAATGAAACATGCATGTTTTTAATTTAAACTTCATTCTCTACAGCTTAATCTACCAATGAGAGCATACACCTGTGTTTTTACATGATGGTACATGTACCTATATACCAGCTGTAACCTTGACTTTACTCTTTATCCAATCTAATTGGCTTTAATGTGGTGTAAATCAGTGAAGAATTTGGTTTCTCTTCATTGATGATGAATTATATTAAAGCACATCCTTGATTAGGCCTCCAAGTGTGATTTCACTGACTGTGGTGTGTTGATGTCAAAACTGGCAAAGTGGGTAGAAAAATACTTTTTAACTTTGGTAAATATGACTGGTCTATGCCTTCCTGCCACATTTCCTCTGTCTTGCAAACAACAGAGCAGACCCAGAAGCTGATGCCTGGCAAGAGCAGCTGCTCCATAGCAATTGTCCACAGTCCAGCTCAAGTGTTAAAGCACAAGCAGCATAAAGCAACTTACTGCCTCCTCACAGGTGTGATCTGACTGGGGGTGCTGCAAAATAAGAGTCTGCTCACAGGAGGTGACTTTAGGGTGTCTGGGTCCTGGAAGGGAGGCAGAGGGAACTGAACTGGGAGACCCAAGAGCCGTCCTTTCTTTAGGCTGTTGGCAGCTGTTTAATTTCTGAGGTCTTAGAAGGTGCTTTAGAAAATGTTTTAAATGCTTTGTATAAAATATTTTTGATGCAAAAGTGTTTTTTTCTTGATTAATTATATACAGTGGAGCAGCAGGAAAAAAAAAAATTAGAGAATTCAAGGCTTGAGTGAATGAATATCAGAGTTGTGGCTCTGTCATCCTTATGTTTCCCGGGAAAGAAAGATTTCATGCAGATCTTCTTGACAGAGACCAAAACTTTGGTCCTTCTGTGAACTTACTGCGGTCAAGGAAAAAGTCAAAGACTGAAGTAAGACCTTAGGCTCTGCCTACTCTAAAGATTTCAGGAGTCCTGGACCAGCTAACGGCACCTGTGGGCTTCCTGATGAAGTGGGAAGTGTCTAAGTGGGTTTACAGCCCAGTATTGTTGCTTTTAATGTAAAAAGGCACATGGACCAAGCCACATGGGTGCTGTATCAAGTGTAGCCCTGATAGGTGTAGTTCTGGCTGCTGCAGCTGTCCTTTGGTGAATTAGCCTAAACTGCTGAAAACTGCATCTTGAAGCTGCGTGATAGATGCTTGCATTGGACAGGGCTCCTCTGACTGTGCTGGATCCTGGAGTTAGTCCTCTCAGATTTTCCCTTTGTGCACGAGCAGGGAGAGTTTAGTGCCTCCCAGAGCGTGCAGTGCTGTGAACACAGCGTGGGGTGTCCAGATCCAGCTGCTGTACGAGTTGTGCCCTTGTACCAGTGTTAGTTCAAGGGCACAGTGCACTCGTGCAGCGCTGCACCGCAGCACCCCAGGGACAAACATCCCTCCAGTGCTCTGCGACTGCGCTGAGGAGAGACTGCCCTGCAGCCCGGGAGTGCAGCACCCGGGACATGCAGCCCCGGGGTGTCTGAGACTTGCCGTGGGTTCCATGTGAATACCACACAGAAACCAGCAGGAGGGGTCCCACGCCCCGAGTAACCTAAGAGAGTTTGCGCGTCTGTGCTGGGATTTGGTACCAATGCCTCAAATATAGGATTTAGTGTGGGAAATTGTCACCTGGACAAATCCCTGAAGAGTAAATAAGATCTCAGGTGACTGTATCCGCTTTTGGATTAATGATATATTTTTTTATAATCACTGTATAGGTTTCTGAAGTTACGCAGGGATCATTGTAATTACTGGATTTGTAAGAGTGAGCTTTGAACGTTGTGTATGATTGTGCTCCAGCTGCCTGTGGAAGACTGCCACATCTGGTGAAATCCATTCTAGAATGTATTTTAACTCATGAAAAATATTAACATTTGCCTGTTACTCTAGAATCAATGAGTTTTTAATCAAATTAAATTCTGGTACACCTAATTTATCATTTAAAGAAAGAACTAATTCCTCTGCTAAAAGCCCCTTAAATACAGAGTGGTGAACATATATGGGCTCTATGTAGTTTATTTATTACTGGCAGGAATTTAAAAAATTTCTTTCATTCTTTCAAAATCTTATATATGGTAGAGTAGGCAGTCAATAAAAAAGAGAAATTTTGCATACAGTTATTATGATATTTGGGCACAGAATCTGCATGCAGATATCTTCAAATAACTTAACTCTTCTTACTTGCCAAGTGTTGTACATTTGCTGAAAAAAGGAAAAAGAGATCTGAGGACTGAGCATTTCCTGTGCAAGAAAATGCACTCCTGCATCTCCTGCACAAGGCAGATAATTAGAGGAGAGCACTAGCCCTGAAGCAGTTTTCTTCTAAGTCATTGGTCTAGTAAACACTTTTGCTGACACTACCAAAGCATATGGATCAATCGTAAGATAAATTTCTCATTATTTCATGAGTTGCAATATCTTCATTTTGTACCTGTTCAATAAAATAAAACCACAAAGCCAGCACAGATACTGGCTCTGTGAATGTCTGCACTGCTCTAATACCTATGTATTTGGACTGCTACTGAAAAACAGTTTTCTCCAAGACAAACCTGGTACAGAGGCATTGACATTAATCTTTGGAGGTAGGAAATAAACTGTGTGGATTTGGAGTCATGGATCAGTCCTCAACTTGCTTCTTTTACTTAGTCAAATACAATAGCAGAATAATTAATTTCTCTGCAGAGACAATATTAGTCCATAGTTCTAGTCCTAGCTCACCACTTTTAGCATTGAATTTGGAGCAGAAGGATGTTTTCATGCCTATCTGAATTGACAGCCAGCTGAAAAAGTCCAGATGTTTTGGCTTTGCATGAAGTGTCTAATCTTTGTCAGCTGCCCAAAATAATGCACTCCCTAAAGTCTAATGTCTCTCTTATAAATAGAGCCTGGTAAAGGCATAAAAATTTGGAAAATCGTTAATTGATTTAATTATATTCTGTTAGAGGAAGACAAATTATTTCTTTTGGCTTGTTAATAATGCTTTGGAGATGGCAACAGTTTCAAAAAACAATTATTCAATTATTTTTTCACTTCCTGAGGTGTCTCATTCTGTTTACACCTACCTCTATTAACATGTAGAGCATGGAATATATGGTGTCTTCTTTTTAAAGTGCCTGACCGAATTAGTCTCTGTACTCCCATTTCACTAACAAACGCTGTTTCCCTGCAGGTGAATCATAAGATCTCAATCACCCCCAATAACACCACAGTATGATCACGTTTTCTGTGTTACCTTGCTCGAATGGAAAGTCTTTGTTCCATTCTGACAATGAGCTAAGGATCTAATTATGCAGTGAGCACTGGTTTGAGAAATTAATTAAATAAAATAATCCCAGGAGTTTCCTTCTGGCCCAAAACACTGTGATTCTAGTGTTTCTTGAAACGTGAACTGATGGAGAGTAGCATGCTTATTTTCTTTTTGCTAAGACTATGGCTGAAATAATGGGTTTATGTAGTGATGTAAAAAGGACTAATATAGTAAATGATGCACCAGTTAGCTCTAAAGCCTAAAAATGATGAGATTTTTAAGTGGAACTTTATGTTGGGAAGATATATTTAAGTGCACGAGAAGCCATACTTACCACCTATACCTGCAAACTCGCTAGTGTAGAGCACCGTGTATTAGATTATGAGTAGTACGTTAGATTTACAGCAACTGGGGAAAGCTGTGATTAAACCAACACTTTTCCAGAACACCCAACCCAGTCAGATATAGCCCATTCATGTGTGCTCTGTCAGCATTTCTTTACAGTCGATTTTCATATGGAAAACTGAAGTGCATTGGATTTCAAATGCACTCAGCCAGATGTGTGAAAGAAGGAAATAAGTTATGCATATGAGAAAAGAGTGCATGAAATAGTTTCATCATCTTACATGGCAAGCTGAGCTTCCTTTAGATTTATTAACTGTTCATATTTTCACAATACTCCATGTAACTCCATGGCAGACACAAAAGGATTTGGATCCTGAGCTCACTACTTCAGAGTGATGCCAAAACTGAAAGGCTGCTGATCAAGGCCTCTCTTAGTAAAGGCTTAACCTTAAGTTCATGGGTAGTGTTCAGTGGGTTAGTCATGTATTCACAGCTAGCCATATCCTTAAGTGTTTCAGCATGCCAGAAAAAGCATACTCTGCATTTAAAAAAATGCCTGGAAAGGTAATGTGAGGAAAGGAATTATCTAGCTCTGGTCTGGTGGGTGTGTCTAGTTCTTTCTTACCTCATCTTTTCTACCACAGACTTTGCCTAGTCCTGCAGCATGATGTTAATAGCCCTAATCAGATTGAAAGACCAAATTAATTTTTAATTGCACCATCATGCAATTCCAGATTGCATGGAAGTGCCATTTTGTTTAATATTAATCTCTCAGCTAGCTTGCCTGTAGGAAAAGGAAAGGCTGGATATGCAAAGCCAGAGGAGCTGCACTCCTGTGTTAGTTGGTAGCTGATGGGCAACCTCTCACAGGCTGATATGACTGGGTGCCATTTGCTCCCATTCAGGCCCCATCCCTGGCACCTTCCCTCCCCGTTCTTCCCAACTGCACTGCAGTTGCCACACCAAATTTGATCCCAGGCAAAGCCCTTTCAGCCTCCACTGCTGTGGAATGGTGAATCAGCTACCCAGAAAGTCCATGTCCGCCTTCAGATCTCATTTCATAGTAAATATTTTACACAAAGAGCAACACGTTTCACAATAGGAGTTGCAGGGATTCACTTTGGAGCAAGTGAAGTCCTTGTAGTGGCAGGATATTTCAGAGAAGAGGGAACATGTGATTTCAAATGCCTCCAGGCAGAGAAAGTCTGGGCCTGTCTCTTTTACATCTATAATAGGGGCTCTGATGCCAGAGATGTATCTCCTCTGCAGTAGAGCCCTGATTTTTGTCTCACAGGAGAAAACAAATTCCAGGGAGTTTGGGGCTGAGTGAAACCATACTTTGTGTTGTATTTGCCTTTTTTCTTGAAACCTACTGGCTGCTCTGCTTACTAGATTCAGTTAGAAATTATGGTTAATTTAATCATATGTAAATTTTCCTAAGAATCAATGGAATTTATCACAACAGACCTCCAGTTAGGTCTCATAGTTATGCTCATGAATAGCCTGTGAACATTTTCGCAGCTGGGTGTCTGGCTAGATGGCTCAGATGTGCAAACTTCAGAGGTCATTCAGGAAAAAGTGTGGTCTCTGCTAACCTTCCACAGCCTGCCCAGCATTAACTCACCACGCCACCGAGAGATAAGCACCTCACAACAGGAATGAGCAGGTGACCAGAGCGTGGAACTGTCCATCCACATTTCGGCAAATTTTACTGAGACAACAGGGCATCTTCGTTTTTCCTTTCTTCATCCGTTTAGGAAGATCGACGGCACCAACGTGGAGGAGGAGCCCCTCGAGCTGACGGCGGAGGGGCGGCCCGTGGCGGCGAGCAGCCGGCGGCCGGCGCCGTGCGAGTGCTACTGCTGCGGCCTGCCCAAGCGCTACATCATCGCCATCATGAGCGGCCTGGGCTTCTGCATCTCCTTCGGCATCAGGTGCAACCTGGGCGTGGCCATCGTGGAAATGGTCAACAATAACACTGTCTACGTCGACGGAAAGCCAGAGCTGCAGGTGAGAAAACATCTTGCTTTCACTCTTCTGAGCAGATCCCGTTGCAAAGTCGCCCAAGTGCCGCATAGCAAAGTCCTGAGTATACACAGATTAAAAACTGAAGGAGGGAGGTACGTCAGTCTTGATGCATATAGATGTAGAGATGCGTAATTCCTATTTATGTGATGAAGTCACATTAAAAATCAGTAAGATCTGAGAATTTGCAGTATCATAGAGAGGATATAAGTACCAGAAATGAGAACTGAATTAGTTTGCATGTCTACCAGGTCCCTGATCTGCCAGCTGTAGACAGATTTTGCTGTGCTGGCAGAAGCTTTTGCTTTTTACTGTCTCTCAGGGAAATGTGCTCTGATGCTGCTACAGAAAGAATTATCAATTATTTTTTGTAGGACTGCAGTCACTACATTCATATCAGTGGATAGTTTGCGAGATCTTAAAGCAGTCACTGGCAATAAGGCATCAGGTTTTTGACAGTGTGGATTGTTGTCTGAAGGTATTAAGAGCTAGGTGCCAAGCTATTTTCAAATTTGCAGTGGATGGCACGTGGTCCACAGCAGATCCTACATAGCTTTATCAATGCACCCAAGCAGGTTCAATCCATAGCTTAGTGTTGCCTGTCCTGCCTTGGTATTTGGATGATGTAAAGTGTCACTTTACGGACTTTATGAACTTGAATCTCTACATTTGCTCTACTTGTTGACTTATTTTTGGGTATCTTTTGAATGTTTTTGTCCTAACAAATTCACAGGAATATTGACTCTTGAATGAAATTTTGTGCAATTATTCAGCAGCTTTTCTCCTAGATATTTTAACTTTTGCTAAAGAAGAGTGCAGAAAATGTCTATCATAAATTTCCAGTGTTAAAAGTATGCCTGTCTCCATGACTCATGATCATAGGAACCATGCTTAGACTTCCTGCTGAATTTGTATTTATTCAGTCTAATCCCTGCTCCCCGTGGTCCTGCTGGGACTTCCAGGTTCTGTACTTCAGCAAGAGAAAGTATGTGCCTGCATAGGTTGGGAAGCTCAGAAGAGGTAATTCAGAAAATGGGAGTAAACTCCTTCCACAAATCTAAACTCCTAGTGGTTGGGCATGAGCACCTCCTGAATCAGGAACTTTTTCCATATCTCATGGTGTTTCTGCCTTCAGAAATTAACACGACCTAGAAACTCGGCTGGAAATCGCTAGTAGAAAATTAGGTGTTTAAACAGAAGTGCTTCAGCACAGGAAAGTGGGACACATCAAAGTGCATATTGATGGGGAGGGAAACCCTTTAGCCTTCTGTAAACATGTCTGGCTAATTAATGCCATCTCCCTGCAGGTCAAACAATGAGCTGTTTTTCAGTTTGCTTCTTTGTGAGCAAAAAATCAATGTAGTGGGAAAAACTGTTTTTCTTTCAACATGCAGGAAGTAATAACGAAAAATAGAGATGTTAAGGCTTATCACTGTAGTTGCCAATTCTCTGTGGTATTTTAGTGACAGTTTTAATTCTGCATTTAAAAGACATTCTGTGCTGCTTCCTCACAGAACACTTAGCCACCTTTCCCAGACATGTGATTAGCATGAAAACCATCATAAAGCACAACATCATGGTTTCTTATTGCTTCAAAAGAGTCCTTCAGAGCTGAGGGCTCATGGAGAAAAAGTTAACACTGACCTTACAATAGTGTTTATACTGATTCAGGCCCAGAATGGAGGCACCTTGGATCTCCCTCTCTTTGCTTTATTTTCTCTATGTTTTGCCCTGGGCTTTGGCTATCCATCTCCTGAAAATGTATGTCAAAAAATGCCATAAAATAGAAAAATCCTTGTTCAGGAAGAACCTCGAGAAGACTGAAACTGCTTGGTATTCAGGGATGAGGTATATGGCAAAAGTATTTCTCTTAGCTGCAGGCATTTCTGACTAGGAACCATGTATGACCAGCCTGTGGCTGTCCTGTATCCAGATCCAGCCCTACAACTGGCATCACTTCTCATAAAAGGTGCACTAGTCACTGGCTAGTGTTACCTAGTTTTATTTTCAGATTGCTTAGTCTTCAGATGTTCTCCTTGCCCCCAACTCTTTTCTGCCCCCATGCCATTGAATGCAGACAGTAGATGGTCAGAGTTTGGCCCTGACAGGGAGAACCATGAATAAATCTGACCAGGAAGCGAATCAACTCAAAGGATTTAAGCAACCTTGATAATCTTGGGGAAATGGATATGTCCATTGAAAGGCATCAGGTCTTTCTTATGACTCTGAGCAGTCTTGGAAACAAAGGCTTCAAGTTTAAGGAGCCCAAGGGGAAGCAGTGGCAAGTGGCAAAGTTGAAGGTCCAGCATTAGCTACTTTATGGCTGAAACCTTTCCCCCCTCCACTCACCTGACAGCTAAGAGCAAAAGCAGTAATCTCACAGGGGAATTGAACATCCTTTTGCCTTAAATGGGGGCTTTCAAGCTCAGCAGCCCTGAGCAGCCAGTGCAAAGAGGCTTGATTTGGAGCATGGGGTGACTTCTGTGTGACTTCTAAGCGATAGTTACCTTCAACGAGTAAGCTTCATCTTACATCACGTGCCTCATTTCCTTTACAGACAGCCCAATTCAACTGGGATCCAGAGACCGTAGGACTCATTCATGGCTCTTTTTTCTGGGGTTACATTGTGACACAAATTCCAGGAGGGTTCATCTCAAACAAATTGGCTGCTAACAGGTAATAAAACAATAAGCAAAAGAATTAAGCTTTAGAGCCTGACAACTGTTTTACACTGTGTAAATGATGGTTACTACAATAGTGAATTAATGTGTTTCAGAAATGCACATCTGAAATGGAACATGCAGTATTTATGTTTGTAATCAAAAATGGGACAAGATTTCCATTATGGGTCTGTTGCTGATTCTTTCGATTTAACTTGTTCATCTCAAATATTTACACATTTTTTCTCTAAACAATAATGTTTTCTGAAGAGTTCTAGGAAAATCACACCTAATGTTTCCAACAATGGTTGAAGCATTTATATTTAAGAAGTTGCCTTAATGCTTTTTAGCACAACTGAACACCAAACAACAGTTTTCCGTCAGAGTTTGACTTTTCTCCTTTAAAAATTCCCTGTGAACTGAAGCTGGGCGTAAAGGAATTACAGAACTATTTATGATCTGAAGTCACAAATCCATCCTTGTGCACACAAACATCCTTGCCATGGCTGCATACCATACTCACTGTAATTAAGATTGCGTAGAACTTCTAATAGATCCTCCTGATTTCTGCCTGGTGAACTCTGAGAATCTGTACAATGATCAATGTGATTGTCAGCCAATTTTTACTATTTTTTTTTTAACTCAACTGCTTTGAAAATGTGAGTAAGAAAAGTAGGTAATTTTGTCAATGTTAATTTTGGTTTTGGTCTTTACTTCAAAAGGTCTTCAGAACTTTGAACATGATCAGGAGAGAGAGGGAGGTTGTCTGAAGACAGCTGGTTGTGAATGAGCTCATGAGATGTGCATATTAAAGGCATTTGGGATCTTCAGATTAAAAAAAAAAAAGATAGCTGGTACTAACTTCATTCTCTGCAAACAAGATGTGACTAATCTACAAATACTGTCAGAATTGGGAAAGATCTTTAAGACCAGTTATATATTGTACTTTGCCCCAAATCAAACTACTTTTCTTTCTGCATTCTGCAGAGCTATAGGGGTTACAAGACTGCCTGGATGTTCTTCCCACCCATCTGCCCTTGTGGAAATTGCTCCAGAACAGAGTCATCCCATAGAATTGCCCAGACTGTTCAGTCCCAACTGTCTTCTGTCCATAACCAAAAGTTACTCAGAGTTTGGTTTACACTGCTTCTTCAGCACTGTTAGCATCCTCAATTATTCATTTCTCTTCCATGTAACAGTGCCTAGGCAGAATTTTTTTCCCATCTGCCAAGTAAGACAAACAAATTAGCTAAGCTTAATCACTTCTCCAGCCTTTCTAGTCTTGCCACCAGCTTTTGCAGCAGAAGGGCTCCAAAACACAGATGTGCACACTGCTGGCTGAATAATTCGGCATATTATTAGTTTGACTTTTGTTTCCTTAATTTACTTGCAAACAGTAAAATCAACCATGTTTATACTGTAACTTGATGTATTCTGTCAGCAGACTGCTTCCTTAAGTACAGGCTCTGCACAGAAGCAGAAAACTCTGTATTTATCCCCGTGAGAATTTCCAACTCAGTCTAGTGCTGTGCTACAACATCACATTGTGGCTTAGACCATCATAACTGGGTTTAGGAGTAGAATTTGCTGAGGAACAAAAATAGCTCAAGAGCTGAGCTCAAAGAGAATTTCTATTTGCAGTAATAGGATTCACTAAGTCCATGTTTTCCCTTTATTCCTTGTTTACTCAACCCATTTCGGCTTAGGTAGGTTCACCAGTGGTGCCAAGTTTCAGTTTCAGAGGGGTTGTTTGCTAAAATACAGGGCAGGAAACCAGGGGTTCTGTGGCCAATGAACCTACCAGCCCTAGAAAGAAGAAAAATTTTCTTTTGTCCCAGCTGCACCCTGGAAATGAGATTCTATGCTATTACTGACCTTACAGATTTAGGCAAAGACTCCTTTGCCACCTGTTTAAACAGTGCAACCTTGAACATACGTATGGATGACCCACCCCAGGCACTTCTCTAATGCACATCATTATCTGTAATAATGTGGGATTCAAAATGATCTCACAGTGGCTGAAAATATTGAGTGCTTTACGGGTTTGCACCAAAAGCCTCTAACACTATGTAATTTACTCTATGCGTTCATCCAAATGGATATAGATCTGCATTCCACCGAAAAGTTCTTCAACCATTTACTGACACCATCCCTTTAACTTGCTGCTTATCCTCAAACACACATCTAAACGTGATTTCAGCATTGTTTGGTGGATACATGAAACATGAGGCACCTCTTGATATCAGTTTTCAGTGAGAGCAGCCTGCTGGGAAAAAGAGTCTGTAGCTGAAGAAGTCTGGTTTGATCCCAAAGTGGCAGCTGCCCAGGGATCATGGTAGGGAGGACAGAAGAATATGTGAATGAATTGAAAAAAACTGGAATATTTCTTGTCAAGATGGAGATCAACTTCTTTGAGATAAATGGGAGTGAACTGATGAAAAGATGCTGCCTCAGTGGAAACAATACTCAACCCCTTAAATAGTAGCAGAAGAATGACTGGTTCTAACTCAGTATAAATCATGCATCTACAGTCTAGGCATATTAAGAGTTGGCATTAAAAGAAGTAGCAGAGATTGGAAACTCAGTCTTCAGAGACAGCTGTTTGGATAATTAAACATGTTCTCTTTGTTACAGTTTCTTCTTTCACATGCTTATTAATTTGCATGGTTTGCTGTAGTTCCCTGAGTCAATAGTGTTATGATAACAGACCTGATATTTCTATTAGTGGTAAGAAAGCAAAAGGCCAAAGTCTTTTCTTCAGGGATCACAAAAGAGAGATAAGTAATACTTATTTCTCAGTTAAATGTTTACTTGGCTTTGAAAGCAGTCTCCTAAATGTCAAGATATGACTGTGGGCTTTGTATTCCAATTCATATTTTCAGACTGTTTTCTATATAAATCAGTTCCTTTGTCACTTCTCTCTGTCAGCCTACTCAGCTTCTTTGCTTTTGTGCTCATCTGTTTAGTGCTTTCTTGTCACTCAGATAATGAGCTGTCTAGCCATGGGCTGTTGCTTTTCTCAGTAGGTGTAGAAGTTAGATAAAACAGTGTTGTTCTCTGACTGTAAATTTTGCATGCTATAACACAACCATTAATCCTACTGTGAATAATAAGACCAGACACAAAAATGAAGTCACATATATTTCGTATGAATAAGTTTTCAGAGACTGAAATGCAGACAATTGAAATACTTACTAAAAAAAAAAAAAAGAATAGTAACAAAATATTTTAAAATAAATTTATAAATATTTTTAAATGGAACATGAAAACACTTCTGAAAAATTTATAATAATTGTATTCCCTTTCATGTTACTTTTCTCCGTAGGGTATTTGGGGCAGCTATCTTTCTAACATCTACACTGAACATGATCATCCCTTCTGCAGCAAGAGTGCATTATGGCTGTGTGATGTTTGTAAGGATTCTTCAAGGTTTGGTGGAGGTAGGAGCACTCACCATTTTGGTCCTTTCAAACAGAGTTTGATTCTGAGATTTGGTTCTAGAAGTTGTACGATCTCTTTTGATCAGGGTTTCTGATCAGGGTTTTACTTGCTACTCATTTTTAATTATAATTTTTTAATTAGACTGATTTATGTTTCTAAGTTTACTTATCAGTAAAGAAAAATTTATGTTTCTGGTGCTGCAATTGGAGTTATTTTGGTTTGCTTGTGCCATCAACTGCATATACTAAACAGTATTTTTATCTCAGAACATGTTACTATTCAAGTAATAAGTAATCCAGATTAGTTTGACATCTTCATACTCAAACAATCGAGCTCTTCCAGACTTACCTAACCCTTCCTACATCATTCCATGGTGACAAAGAGCTAGGCAGTATGGATAGTATCAGCAACTATGTCAAGTGGAATGCAGTGAGAGCAAATCATGTGATGTGTGAAATGTCTGCCAGGGCGTCACGTACCCAGCCTGCCACGGGATGTGGAGTAAGTGGGCTCCGCCGCTGGAGAGAAGCAGGTTGGCTACCACGTCATTCTGTGGTGAGTTGATGGGTTTATGTGGCTTATGTAAGCACATATTCCTATTAGATCCATTTTATTAATTTCATTATTTGAAGGAGATGCACAGACCCTCTGCCCTTTGCTAAAATCAGCTTGTCCTCTAAGCTGAGGAATTTATGAGTCCATTTGTGTTTAATACGTCACCATTTTATCATTTAAAGCCAACACTCAGAATGGCTGGCATAAAAAAATGGTTCTAGAGGTCCACATGAGAGAAATTGTACTGTATTTTTTTATTTGCTTCATTCTTAGGGATTCCATTTCTTATGCATACTCAATGGATGCTCCTAAACAAGCACACACTTTAAAATTATCTCTAAAGGACTTCAGTACTTTAGGCTGGTTGCTCAGTATACTGGAGGTGATGTAACTTCTTGCCAGTAGCTGTTCTGCTTCAGTCTGTTTTGAGATCAGACATGTGTTTTGCTCTCTTCTCTGGGTCCCTTTCCAATGCTGACAGCTGAAGATGAATGTCTGTAGGAGAAAATGTTCAGCAGAAAATTTAAAAGTCACAGGAAAAAAAATTCTGTCCATCACCAGTAGAGTTGTATGGCTGGGGAAAATGCAGCACTAAAAAGCATGATAAAGGATAAAAGGAGGAGTGAAGCAAGTGGAAAAAGCCCCATGTTTGTATATTATGGGAATTTTATTTTTACTACAGATGGCTTCAGGTTTTAATGATTATTTAGGTGTTTCCACTTCCTGCAGAAGAAAGGATCCAAAGAAAAGCCTCTCCACCCTCAGTGTTCTCTCCTTGAAATTCCTGGCACAGGATCTCTAGAGAAAGATCCACCCTTCAGCCTGACACCCATTTTAGTGGCTACAGATCACCGATCCTTGCACTTGAACAGTGAATAGGAGCAATGGAAAAATTAGGAAAACACAGGTTAAGCAGGTTCCTGGTTCTTCTATCTACATTCTGGCCTATGGCTTTTCTATCGCTATAGGAAAAATGAATTACATGAAGATGAGGGAGAAGGATCACTATGAACCATTGCAGAGAAGTATTTGCCAATGAGTAGCACATTAACAAATGTTTATTAACAAAGCATGTACCACTCTCAAAACCACAAGTATCCCATTTCCTAGAATAATTCAGAGCAACGCTCTTCACATTTAAAGCCACTGGCACTGTCTTGCACTGAAACCTAATGTCTAGATTGCACTTAAACACTCATCTCTTTCCACAAGACACTTAGAAATATATTTCACCAATATTATGTATTTCCCAATCAAAAACCTTGGCACAGACCACATTTTTATCCTTTTTTATACCCCTGTCAACATTTGCCTATTTATTCCAGCTGTTTGTTTACAGTGTTGATATGAATTAAACATGGTTACATGGACTCAGGGTTGGTTTGAACACCTTCTCTTTTACCAGTGCTTGTGGTCATGGGTCCAGGGCCATGACAAGAGCCTCCCAACGTATCTGCAGTCATTGGGATTCCTTGACACCATGAAGCTTCCAAAACTTGGGCCATTAGTTTCTCCAAAACTCACCTCATACACCACAGTGCCGGGTGGGATTTCCCACTCGAGGGCACACATATATCTTATGCCTCTGTGGTGGTTTGTCATCAGTCGTGGATTTGCAAATCCTATTTACCTACAGGGCACACATCTGGAAAATGAGACTGGTGACCCTTGAGGGATCAGTGCTTCCTGTCACCCCAGTCAAAATTCTGGAGCTTCTATCCCATCCTCCATGTTCATATAAAAATCAGTCAAACACATCCCTCCAGTTCTGCTCTCATGAGCACCTGTCTGGACCATCTGCTCTGAAAGCTGGGCACACCTATCATAGCTGACACGTTTTAATAATCTGTTTTCTCTTCAGGGTCTTACGCAGGTGCGGTGGTGGCCATGCCCCTGGCAGGTGTGCTGGTACAGTATATAGGATGGTCATCAGTCTTTTATATTTACGGTGAGTTCCTTTACATGAAGGACCTCTGGCACTAGATCAGTACTGCCAGTTGTTTACTAAAACCTGTCTAACAAGGATGGACCAAAGTTGTTCTGATGAATGAAGAGGTTGCAAATGGGTACTTCAATTTATTCCCTACTTATTGCAGATTCTGAGAGCTTTCATTTCATAATCATCTGTTACGAAAGGCTGTAAAACTGTAATGACCAGGCTGCAGCCCATGGTCACCCAGTGACAGGATTGGATGCAGTTGCAAAGGTTCCTCTGCAGCACAAACACTTGTGTGGGACCTGCCCCGGCACGCACACTAGCACCAAAAGTTACAGCAAATGCTGCTGATGGAGAGCCAAATGCACCTGAAAACTTCTGCCCTGAGAAATCTTCCCCATGCTGCCCATCTTTAATAAAGCAGTGCCACCTTTACAAAGTGGTCCCATGGGTATGGCCTTGTGGCTGACCTGTGGCACCTCGTTCTTCCCCTCACAGTGTGTGGCAGAGGTGGCTCCAACCCAGCCTTGCACATCAGCAGCCCAGTTAAGATGGGTTTTCTCTGTCTTCTCTGGAGATACGAGACACACCACAAGATTTGCCATTGCCATCTTATGGTGAAGTCTCTTCATGCAGATTGCGACCACATCATGGCCTGCCTGCTTTTTTCTTTCCCCAGGTCCTACAGAGAGCTTTCCTCCTGCCTTTTCTTTGCCCCATGCATAACGTAATAAAAGCAACAAAATGCTCAAATGCTTCACAAGCAGGCCTACAATATACGCAGAGTTAGTTGCCATAGTTTGTTACTTCCCTGGGCATAATTTCTATCCAGGTTTGGTTTAACTGGCACCTGAAACAGACTTCAAGGCTTGCAGATACTGAAGTGTAGCTTTGTTGGCTTTTAAAACCAAGTTGCTTTTCCTGCCTTTTCAGGGATGTTCGGGATTGTTTGGTACGTGTTTTGGCTGCTTCACGCCTATGAGAGCCCTGCTGCACATCCAACAATAACCAGTGAAGAAAGGATATATATAGAAACAAGTATAGGGGAAGGAGCCAGCCTAGCTAATGCAAGTGTAAGTAAAAAAAGGCTTTTCTTGTTGTCATTTGTGAGCACTTTGCACAAGATGAGCATATGACTGGATGGATACTGTTAGCTGTATAAGAAAGGCAGAACTAGCAGCTTTTCCTTTCAAGAAAATTACAGAATCAAGCTCTTGCAGCTGGACAGAATGAGTACAGGAGAACACGTAATGCTGTTTAAGCTCTTGGCTTATGGAGGTTCTCTGATCTAGGGAGGGAAGGGATGGGTTTGGAGGGGGAAGCACACATTCTGGTCTCCTGCTCTTGAGTAACTGTCACGTTTGTTCTAAAAAATATTCATGGATTTAGCTAAACAAGAATCTGACTGCAGATGTTAAATTATCCAGCTGCCTTCTGAACTCCTATTAAGGATGATTGCAAATCTAACAGCTTAAGGACTGGGTTTCTGCCCTGCTCACTCTCACAGCAGCTCAGGTCCTTTAAGACTTCTCATCTTCTCTCTGAAAAGATCCTGGAAGATCCTGGAAACTTTGAGTTAAAACCTATTTTCCCATCAAACTTCCCTCCGCTCCCTTAGGTAACTTTTTTTGCTAGTAGTGAAAAACAAAGGTGTTTCTTGTGAAACTGTTCATTCTTACCTTTCAGTTTTGAACATTCTGGAACAAAGTAACTCCAGTTATTTCCTCTACATGTTTTGGGTAACAGCCTTGTTAAAAAGTGTAAAATACCAGACTGTCCTTTTAAGCATGTGTCTGAAATGTGGCTGAAGTCACTCAGGTCTTTGCTGGAGACACACACACACTTGTACCAGGTCATGGGTTTTCCTTGGAGTGTGGTGGTTTTACTGCAGAGGAAACTGGTACCACCTTCATGGGTGCACACACAACCACAGGCATACGGTGGCCTGTAGAACACAATTAATATTTTTTCCAAAAAAATGGAGAATATCAATGTGTATTGCCATAGCTACAGATTCCAGCTTCTGATTGGAATTCTATTACAAACCAGTAGGTCTCTGAAGTATGTTTCCTGCTGTATAGAGTATTGGAGCATAATACTAATTGAAAATGCCAAAAAACAAGTTATAGAATTAAATTCTGTACCACAGGCCTTTTTTTTTTCTGAATTAAATTAATTAGGTTGAAGCAGGCTGAACAAGCTTGTTGCTGCACTACTGCATGTCTCTTAAGCCTGGACAACCCTTTTCCC
This sequence comes from Cnemophilus loriae, assembly GCA_013397755.1. Lineage (NCBI taxonomy): Eukaryota > Metazoa > Chordata > Aves > Passeriformes > Corvidae > Cnemophilus > Cnemophilus loriae. Next base: position 12,989 of record VZTF01002322.1, on the reverse strand, counting down.
ACACTCTTTTCAATAGGATGTCTCAAACTGCATCATGCCAAAAAGTGGGGAATGGCACAAGGTTTTCTCTAGTTTTCTTTGATTCTTTTACTGATCCTCTTATCCCAATAGCAGGATTCCAGAAGACCTGATGCATTTTCAGGAAGCAGGGCAATAGTAGTTCAGTATTCATCTGAAAAATCCTAACTGTTCTAAGAAAATTTCTGTCTGTTTTTTGCCAGTAATTCAAGGGATATATTTCACTTGCATTCTAAGTGATCTGTAATGTAAGTTGCATGCAATGTACCAAATAGGCTTGGTAATAAAAGATACTGGTTCTTTATTTTGCCTCTGTCTACTCAATTTTGTGGTTTTTTCCCACTAGAAATTTAGTACTCCCTGGAAGAGATTTTTCACTTCAATGCCAGTTTATGCAATCATTGTGGCAAACTTCTGCAGAAGCTGGACCTTCTATTTGCTCCTTATAAGTCAGCCTGCTTACTTTGAAGAAGTCTTTGGATTTGCAATAAGCAAGGTAAATGTCTGAGATGAAGTAGTGGCCTTCAGACCTCACCCCAGGAGATGCAGCAGGGGAGGTTCAGGTTGAACATCAGGAAGAATTTTTTCCCTGAAAGGCTGGTTAAATATTAGAATGGTCCGCCCAGAGAGGAGGTGAACATCATCCCTGGAGATGTTCAAGAAATAATTGGACCTGGCACTTAGTGCTATGGTTTAGTTTTTTGAGGAGAAACCAGATAGACCTGGAATCATTACAGTAGATTATTCCCAGTATTTGGGATGCCATACTTCTGCTAACCTGATGGAAATAAAAGTATACAAGCATCAAATTATTAGAAAAAGGAAAGAATGGAGAAGTTATTTTCGGAAATAGTTGATTAAAAGCCCCCACATATCATGAAAAACCACTAAGTAAGTAAGTAAATAGAAGTGGACATTTTCTTTAGTGTTGACTGTTTAGCATTACTTGCCAGGTAATTTTTATCCTCTTCTTGATTTTTGTGACTTTTCATTAGCAATAAAGATCAAATTCTTTATAGATTTATATTCCCTGCCACCGCCATTTCATTAAAATCAGAATTGTTACGCTCCCTCTTCAGACCTTGAATGAGAAATACAGAATAATTGTTTTAGAAAAGTTTTAAAAACCCTTTCCTTTAGCATATATACTTGCTATGTGGTAATTATTTTCAAGCAAGTTTAAGGCTGACAACAAAGAACATCATTATTTATCTATTCTGGGAGCACTATGTGCCCAGATTCTGCAGGAGTAGCAATGGTTGTGGCATGGCAGCAATGACACTCTAAATGGCCAAGTACAGCATGGAGATGAAGAACAGGGATATTAAGAAAAATTGCTTCTGTTTATTCTGAGCTGCTTTTCATTAATGCTAGAGTTGCATCTCTGTGAACCTCACTAATTTAAAACTAGTGTAAAACCAACTGTCAATGTAACGAGGTTGCACACCCTAGAAAGTAAACTCAAAATTCCTGCTAAATTACTGCTTCAAAGAAAAGCTTCTAGAAGATGACATGCTGATCACTAAAGCTCTACCTCAGGGTTCATACTGAATCTGATCTTATTTGACATCTTCTTAATGACCTGGATGATGCAGCAGAGTGTGCCCTCAGCAGGTTTGCAGATGACACAAAACTGGGAGCAGTGGCTGATACACTACAGGGTTGTGCTGCTGTGCAGAGGAACCCTGGCAGGCTGGAGAAGTGGGCTGACAGGAGCCTCTTGAAGCCCAGTAAGGGAAAGTGTAAAGTCCTGCACCTGGGGAGGAACAAGCCCATGCACCAGTACGTGTTGAGATCTGCCCAGCTGGAAAGCAGCTTAGCAGAAAAGGACCTGGGGGTCCTGCTGGACACCAGGCTGGACGTGAGCCAGCAGTCTGTCCTGGATATGAGCCAGCAGTGTGTCCTTGCAGTAGAGACTAATGGTATCCTGGGCTGCATCATGCAAAGGCCAGCAGGTGAAAGGAGATGATCTTTCCCCTCTACACAACACTGCTGAGGGCACACCTGAAGTACCGTGTCCAGTTCTGGGTTCTAGAGTTCAAGAGAGACATGGCCATACTGGAGAGAGTCCAGTGAAGAGCCATGAAGGTGACTAAGGAATGGGAATATTTCTCCTATGAGGAAAGGCTGAGAGAGCTGGGATTGTTTAGCCCGGAGAAGAGAAGGCTCAGGAGGGTTCTCATCCATATGTACAAATATCTGAAGGGACAGTGTAAAGAAGACTAAAATAGGCTCTTTTCAGTAGTGCCCTGGGCAAAAACTGAAACACAGGAGGTTCCTTCTGAACATGAGGAAACACTTTTTTACTATGAGGATGACTGTATACTGGAACAGGTTCCCCAGAATGGTTGTGGAATCTCCATCCTTGGAGATATTCAGAAGCTGTCTGGACACATTTCGGGGCAACATTATCTAGGTGATATAGCTTGAGCAGTAGTAGATGCCTTCCAACCTCAACCATTCTGGGATTCTGGGATTCTGTGAAAATGAAAAGAAGATGAGCATCAGTTTGTAGGCTGTAATCCCACAAGAATAAAAATAAATCCATGTCTTTACATACATGCTTATTTAATAATTTGTAAAATTATATCATAATGTCAAGTTTTATGCTGTATGGTCTTCAGTCCATATGCAATGTGCAGATGCTTCCTTGTTTTACACAGAGGCAGGTAACAGGGACAGATTTGTTATTCAGGAAGGAGCTCTTTGAGAACACGAATAAGAAAAAGATATATAAAAGCAGTTGAAAACCAAGATACAGCACTACAATATCAGGATATATATGACAGGGCTTTGTGATGTCTACGATAGAATTTAATATAAACAGTCTTCAGTGCAACTCTTTAGAGTAACCATGAGTACTAGGGATATTGCATGGCATTTCTAAGGTGAGATTCTCACTTGTGCTCTGGCTTGTCCTCCTGGCCCACAAGGAGAGGTTACTTCCATCACCCAGTTTTGAGCCTCTGCTCTAATCAGATCAAGGGTCTGATGCAGGGGAAAAGAGGTGAGGAAACATTATGGTTCCTGTTCTCTTGCCCCTAAATCTTGAAGGAGAAATGACAGTAAGCACTCATTTATCTAATCGCAGGTTGGCCTTCTGTCGGCAGTTCCTCACATGGTCATGACAATCATTGTGCCCATCGGAGGGCAACTAGCTGACTTCTTACGGAGCAGGAAGATCTTAACCACTACTGCTGTAAGGAAGGTCATGAACTGTGGAGGTACTATTGGATTCTGAAAATATGATGTTTCAATTGTGTGCTGCAGTTGATGCAAGTATCATAGTTTAATCCGTGCTTAATTGTAACAAGAGACAATTTACTCAAGATTGTGTTTACAGCTGGTTAGTCTGAAGCATTAAATGCAGAGCTGATGCCTCATGGCATAAATCCTTACTCATACGAGCATGCTTTTAAAAAGAGAGGAGGCAAAAAGCCTGGTTAATAATTGAAAGAGCAATAGCGTAGTATGATCTAATAGGCCTCATCCTGAAAACTGATACAGACAAAGTTAACCCTGTACCATGGTGCTGGAGAGACCCTTTCCCAGACACATTCTTGCAATAACTGGCCGTGTTCCCATTTGCTACTTCCAGCAGAACCCACTGACAAGAGGCTGAAAATTTTAGTGGGGGGGGGAAAAAGAAGTGAAGGATGGACAGGATGATTTTAACTCAGCACAAAATAATTTGTTTCCAGTTCAGTCACTGAACTGAAAAATGAGTGACGTGTAGGGATGATATTGAATTAGAGAAAAGATTTCAAGCCAGGTAGCCTGTGGAATAGTTAGTTGCCCACTGCCAATTGCTGGCTCACATTATTTATAGATGGCACAGGCTTCTAGAAATAGAAATGCCTGCAGCCAGTGATACCACGTAACTTGGCTGTGCATCTTCAGAAAAGATGCTCAAATTCATTGTATTTTCAGGGCATATTAACAGCATCATTAAAACAAAACAAAACAAAATGGATTGTAATGTCACATATTAGAAAATGTTAATTTGCAGTAATGGCAGAGACTGGAAGTTCCCTGTGATGCTCAGGGATGTCCTGTTGTGTTGGTAGCAAACTCATATGTAAAATGCTATTTTGTTCCATTTACCAAGAACATCTTGTACCACTACAGCCATAACAAATTAAAGGCAAGTGTTTTTATTCTTTGTGGGTTTGTGAATTCTTCTGCCCTTTGCACAGAGTCACTTTCTCAATTTCTTTCCAGTATTGCTCAGTGAATACAGTGAATTAACTTCACCAACTGTTTGGGTCATTTATACAGCAGTGAATGAGGAGAAAAAAAGTGTATGTTCTCAAACAATAGATATAGAAATATTTCTGCAAATGCACAAAGCTCCCAAGTATGTTCAAGAATAGCTAAAAGATACAAAAGAATTTTCTCTCATTTTAAGCTGCTATTCTGGATGGTGCTTGTTAGTATTTTCATGGCAAATAGAAATTTAACTGTAATTCATTCTCATGTGTTTCATTTGAAGGCTTTGGGATGGAAGCAACCTTGCTTTTGGTGGTTGGGTATTCTCACACAAAAGGTGTGGCCATTTCCTTTCTGGTGTTAGCAGTGGGCTTCAGTGGCTTTGCGATTTCAGGTAAGAATTAATCTTATTCTTGCTTTTACTATTCATGATAGAAGTGATGTTATTATCCTCACTGTTCTTACTGTCATAATTACTGTCATAATTTCTATTACTATGTTTGCTCCTAATGTAGCAACTTCTCGGGTGTTCCCTATTTCTTCCCATATCAGAAATAATTTACTTCAGTATCTATGAAACATGTTGCACACGGGACATGGAGATTTGAAAAGAACCTGCTCTTTATTGATTCCAGTTTACATCAGCTTTTTGCTGTTATTTTCTAATATACTTTTGGAGTGTCTGTCACCTTTTCATCGTGTTTAAGCTGTATACAGTGAAGGAGAGAGAGAGAGGGAAAGAGGGATCGAAAGAGAGAGAGAGAGAGAGGGAATTACTCTGCAGTGAATGGGGGAATGCAGTTGCACAGGGGCTATCAGCTGCAATCCTGGCCCAGCCCTAACACCTGGTTTCTGCTTTCTATGTCAGCCCTCTGTTGCATCCTACAACCAGCCCTTCTCCAGAAACTGTTTCTAACACTTTCATGGGTCTCACTCGTGTTTCGTGGTCTCAGGCTGTTTTGTAGCACCATCAGTATCAGCATTACTGAAAAAAACCTCTTTTGTTATGAAGATTGAAGATTTTGTTATGAAGATTGAAGATCTTCCAAGAAGACTGGCGGAATGCTAGATCTATTGAACAAAATTGACCAGCAAAGTAACTGCTGGTCTTCAGTTATTTCAGGATTCTGCAGATGGGAAGTGGTTTTGCTGCTCAGTTACGAGGTCCTTGCATAGCTGGCCATTTCTATCAATCAATTTCTATTGCAGGATTTTCCCAGTAGTCTACTTCTCACTTTGTTTAATACCATGCACTTGGAATTCATTGTCACTTCTTGTGATCAACCCTAGTTAGCATGACTAATTTTCATTACCTAAGGAATGGTAATTATCGGAGCTGATATTTAGTATATGTTTTTATGTCTTAATAAAATATGTACTCAGAAGACACACTACAGTAAGCATAATTATTTTTCCTACTGGTTTATATTCTATTTTCTTGTCATGTTGTTAAACTGCTACTTAAAACACTGAAAGAAATTAATTAAAAAACACTACTACATAAGTAAAAAGATAGAAGACTAATTCGAGGCACTGATTCCTTAATTAATAATATTTCCCTAGTGCACTGTTTCAGTATGAGAAAATGGAAAGTACAGACACTTTAAACAGGGCCAAACTAAACTTTATATTCTATACAACATAATCTTCAGAGGTGTAGTAGGGAGGTTGCTACCTTTTTCAGGCTCCTTCAGCCAGAATGGCTGTAGAAAGCCCATTGGCCTGGTAGTGCAATGCTGTACAGCTGACTGTTTATCTCATTTTTCGTAGGCTTCAATGTGAATCACTTGGACATAGCCCCTCGTTATGCCAGCATTCTGATGGGGATCTCCAACGGCGTGGGGACGCTGTCGGGAATGGTGTGCCCACTCATTGTCGGTGCAATGACAAAACATAAGGTAACTTCTCTGCATGTTTTCTAGGGAAAGGGTTTGCAACAAAAGTTAAGACATTTCAAAGATTCCTGGAGATGCCATTTCGTCACTGGTCTCTGCAGCTGCTTTCTGTTTGTCTTAAACATGCACTTTTTTAATACCACCTTCACCTAATTCTCAGCTATTATAACTAATTATCTGTGTAGGGAGATATTATTTAATAGCACCTGAACTTGAGTCTCTGCAACATCTCCATACAACTATGCAATGCTTATAGGACTTGGAAAACTCCTCTACAATGCATTCATACCCGCACACTAGGGTTCCTAAGCAAACATTGATCTACTATAATATTTATGTAGTTATTAGAGAAATCCCTGCATTTCCAACTCCATAAATATTTCACATGCAAGAGAGAAGATTCACAGTGAGAAAAAAAAAAACAACAGAGAAACCCAAGTTTTATTATATTTGCCGTAGTTACAAAAAATAACGCAAAACTTTGCTATGATTCTTATAAATTGTTCTATCTTCAGCATCAGGAATCAAACAGTGATCACAGTCATTCCTCAATAGGCGCTAATCCATGGTGTAATTCGGAGAGTAGTATTTCTCATTACTGGAAACTTAATGAGACCTGCACCATTCTTTCAGACCCGTGAAGAATGGCAGAACGTCTTTCTGATCGCAGCCCTGGTGCATTACAGCGGCGTGATATTCTACGCTATCTTTGCATCTGGGGAGAAGCAGGAATGGGCTGACCCCGAAAACCTCAGTGAAGAGAAATGCGGCATAATTGATCAGGATGAACTGGCCGAAGAAACTGAGATGAACAATGAAACTTTTGTAAGTCCAAAGAAGTCGTATGGTGCTACCAGTCAAAACAGTGAAGTACAGAGAAGGGAATGGAGGAAGCAAAAGCAAGTAACTCAAGACATGGAGGAACAGACTCCTTACCATTATGAAAATGGAAATTTTCAAGATTTGTCTTAATACTTGAAACTGTAAGATTTGTATAGCAGCCACTCCCTGACTCCTGCCTAGCTGCCCCTAATCAACAGGTATCCACATTTCTTGTCTTATTCAATTATGTAACATCTAGCCACATGGCTAGATTTGAGGGGTGACAGTTCCTTCCTAATGGTGTGTAAGAAAGCTAACAACAATGGGACTGGGATAAGTGATCCTAAATCCTCTCCTAGCCATTGTATGACCTTGGGAGAGCTTCTGTGCCAGTTAGATGACCAGCCCTGGCAGGGCTCCTGCCTGATGCAAGCTGTAGAACTGACTGTAGGAGCAAGGAGTTTCCACATCATCTCATCTGAACAGAGAAAGGACAAGTGATATCAGATGGTGGATCCACAGTGATCTGTGTAATCCCTGGGTCTCCAGTGGTGTCACAGTCTGTAGTGAGAGGCCCTGCTTTGCCTATTTAGGCTTCCTGTAGGGTGGCATTTGAAGTGCTTAATCCACGTCAAACCACAAGCTCAGGCTAAAAGATCAGAGTGGAGGAAAAAGCAGATTTATGAGAATAGGCTGTAATTAATTACTAGTGGTCACTCAACAAGGGGAAGAGGAACATGTAGCAGAGGTGGCACAGGATTGCTTCAACAGTTCCTACAAATTGATTGACAGATATCTTTATATGAACACCCCACAAAGTATGGATAAGACAATAAAATGGATACTTGTAAAATTTCTCCACCTCCAAAAATTTTGTGCTGGCATGAAATAATTTTGAATACAAAATCATCGTTAGTGATGCAATATTATTAATTCTTATGAAAGGAAATCTTAGCCCTGTTTTTGACTAGGATTCTCACTCAATTCATTATTGTGAAGTAATTTGAATATATTTTTCTAGTATTACACTGATAGAGTTCCTGGTCTCAACACCAACAGTCCTTGTTTAGGTGAACAAGCTTGCTTACAGGAGTAAAGTTTTTAGTTCTGGATCTGTAACTTTTCAATGCCTCAGTCTTGTTCTTGCTATGAATGAAGCACTGTACCCTTTGAGAGTTAACTGGGTACCTATGTATAAAAGTAATTATCCTCTGCCATTGTTATATATTTGACAGTATAAAGTGGCTTTAGCCTTTTTCTACCATTTTTAGAATCAAACAGTGAAGCATGCTGTATCATCTCAAACAACTGCAATTCAGACACTCATTGTGGTGTTAATACTCTTTTCAGAATGGATAATTTCAGTAAGCTGTGATTTAATTTGTCTCTCATTATGACTACTGCCTCATTAAATTCAAGTGAAAGCTATTTTGTCTAGCCTACGCTGTGCTTTGTGATTTTCCAGTATCGTTGCTCTCATGTACCATATGCAGCCACTGTGATGCACACGACATTTGAACATTTCTCAGTTGCATTTTGCTATTTTATTGAAGTGCAATTGAATAGCATGAGTGCAATTACACTTGTACATTCATTTCAATCCATGGATGATTTATCTTCCCTACAAACAGGTATACTGGGAAGTTAGCAAATTCTCTGTTCATGTCTCTTGTTTCTTTTCTACTCAGCAAAATCCTATCTGCAACTGTATATGAATAAGAAAGAAAGTGAGTTGAATGGATACATGCTTAATTTGACTACGCGGAAAACTTTTTAATTGGTATGAGCAGATAATTTAATGAAAGGGGTAGTTTTATGGTACAGCTCAACCCTGCTGTAAAAAAAATTTATTAATAAGCTACTCCAAAAAAATCTTGTCACTTTATTCTGTTAAGTCAGAAAAGAATATTTTTTTTAAATTCAAAACTTCAGTTTAGACTACAGGTGCTTATTTCACTACTGGTATTTAGAATAGGTATAAGAAAATATCTTATTTCTTGCAGGTTATAGTCAGCACTTGGGGATTTAATTGACAGGAACTTGGGTCAAATGTTTTCATCAGTCTATCACAATAGCAGGACCAGCTGCTGTCAAACTATTTTGCAATATCCACCACAATTTACAAAAGAAAGAGGGCCACTGCTTTGCAAAGCAAACAGCTTCTTCCTCCCTCTCCAATAATGTAACATTCATATAGTTGCTGCAGGAAGTCTAATAGGGAAAACCGTATTATGAAAGGATTTAATATAAGAATCTGTGTAAGTATAATCTGATGGAGAAAAGAGAAGACCAGACAACGTATTATTCTAGAAACAGTAACATTTGCTTAGAAGCAGCATCATTTTTCCAGTAATGCTGAAGGCTAACTTTCCTGTCGTTAAGAGGAACACAAAGGGAGTGAACGTTGTTGTTATGACCAAGAATTACAAACATCCCAACAGTTTGGGAAGTGGCCAACTGGCCCATGAGAGCTCGGTTGCCTCTCTGGTGAGTGTTGCTGCTATTTTTTCCTGTTGCAGATGCGCCACAGCTGTCACAAGTGACAAGCCGCAGCTCAGTTTAGCACAATCATTTTGTATCCACAAACAGACTGCACCGATTTAGGTCAGTGAAAGTTTGACTTCAATGGACATTTGAGCATTATTTAATACCCTGAAAGAAATGGCTTAAAAACATCTGGACAAGCTTTTGCATTTAAAAACCCTCTTTCTTTCTTTTCTAAATTTAACTGTTTCCACTAACCCAATATATCAGCTCTTACCAGTTGAAGTTGCATACGTGTCAAAGTGCTTTTCCAGGCACTCACGGTCAGATGTTTGGGCTGTCTTTCTCTCTTTCCGTTTCATCTGTTTAAATATTTCAGGTGCATTGCATGAAATGTAAACATCGGCACTGGTTGGGAGCTATTTTTTTTCCTGGAAATCTCTGTACTTAATCAAATCTTTGATTTACACAGTGGTTTCCACAATGCTGTACGGCAAAGAATAAAGACAACCTGTGGAGAACAAACTGACATTGTAGCTCCAGTTTTGCTGGATGTATCTATCTGCAACCTGCTTCAATAGAATTTTCTTGTGGAGTCTAACGAAGTACAGTCACTGAGGATGTTTTTCCTACAAACTGACTTCTTAAAATATGTTAGAACTTGGAACATTTAAACAATCAGGGAAACCGGCATATCCCACTCAGACTTCTAAAAAGTCGTGTCTCTAATGGTAGTGGTTGTGAATAACTCAAATGATATTTTCTATGAAGAAATAGTAGCTTGATGAAACTTCATTTATCACATTGTTTGAATATTTTTCTGTCCCCATGTCCAAAATAACTTCTGCTTATTTCCAAATATGATAGTGCTCATACACGTCAGAGTTCGATTTGAAAATGGCTTTCTGATTGGAGAAGTAAGCAAAATTTACTTGACACTGGACTAAAGATCTTAAGTAAGCCAGAGGAAGATTCAGTTCTCCATACGTTGAAATGGTAGGATAGTCCACAGAAATGAATTCAAGTCTGAGGAGAAAAAAAGCAGTACAGTAAGTTCCAGGAATATGTCATTCATTGTTGTTATCTACTGATCTTTCTTAAACAAAGAAAGCTGTAGCTTTTATTTCTTTGACAGCTTATATTTTTTAGGCACTACTAGCAGATATTTAATGATAATTAATACTTCCCTTATATTTTTGTAAGAGTTAAACAAAATGTTTCTTGTAGTGAGAAAGGACAAATTAATGACAGAAACAATGAAAAATTCACCTGAGTAGGAAATTCTCCAGGGAAATAATTACTTAGTCCAGAAGAATGTACAGGCTTTGGGGTAAAATATATAACAAGGGCATCCAGATGTTAACAAAGCGCCAGGAGGAGTCTCCTGTGTAACATCATTAACTGAAAGCAGGAAGGTAAAAATTAACTCAAGGTCATGCAAAATGTGTTAAGGCTTCACATGTATGTTTCCAACTGACTTCTTTCAACAGTTACAGAGATCTGTAAGATTAGTCATTATTTTAAGGAAAATTTTGTAAAAAACCGGATTCGTTACCTTATTTTTCATTTTCCATTGAAGATCTTAATTTTAGACTGCTATTTAATTATTCATATTTTAAGAGACAGGAGTATTTCTTGTGATTTAAAGACTAGAAAGGGGAATAGAGAAAAAGAGAAAGCAAATTGCAGCCACAAGGCAATGCACACAGAGGGCTGAGGATGGATAAGAAATCAATTTTCAAATCCTGGAAACAGAACTTGGAGTTCTCTAGATTTTTTAGTTAAAAACCTACAGGCTGTGCCAAGATCTAATATTCTGCATCATCCTAGGGTCCAGGGAATTCACTCAGGTCTCATGTCAAAGCTTAACTCTCATGAAATCAGGAAAAAATGGAGAGATTAAAAACTCCTCATTCTTGTGTCTTCCAAATGCTTATGTTGGATTAGATAATACTGCTGGAAAGGTAACACTTCTAATACTATTGCAGCTCCATATGTACATGCAGAAGACAGGCTTCCTAGTAAAAATGCTTTCAACTACTTACATACTGGTACCAGTTATTTCTTAACTTCCATTTGATAACAGTGTTTAGCTGTGACAGAAAATATTGTCCCTTTTTTTACCTCAACCTTTTTTGTTTCTGTGTTTGTACTGCTTATCATTTTTACAGCTCTTCTGCATGCAAAATTATGTAAGTAAAGAAGGAAATTTATGTAAGAAATCTAGTAAGATTGTACTTCTTCATGCTGAGCTATCTATAGCATAATAAGAGCCAACACATTTTTTCCACAGAATATTTGGGTATTTTAAGTCTCGATTGCAATAAAACCTTGACCCATTTAATTTGTTGTCTCCCATCCCATGTTGTCGTGTACTTCCCCTCAGTTTAATGACTGTATTGGATATCTGCAGCAGCTAGCAGACTACATTTGTTTATGTACAACCACATTTATCTGCTCAATAAAGTCAGTGCTCAGACACTTGCTGTACTAACTTTTGACAACTATTTCACTCCTTGTTTTAGCCTCAGTTCTACCTGCATGACAAATTTAGAGCTCCTCTGAGCAGGTCATGGCTGTTTTGTTAAGTATGTGTCAGGAAAACACTGGAACTCATGAAAAATACATCTCCATTGGCTCAGAGTTTTGGTTGCCCAGAGGTGTCTGAGAAAACTTTGAAGCACCAACCGGGAAGACAACAACGTTTGTAAACCAGGAAGTATTTGAGTACCCCCAATAAAGATACCTCTGCTTTCTGGAGCTGGCAGTCATCACCAGAAGCAACGTGCCAGGTGCTTTCTCTCGGCTGGGAATAACTGTAATGAACAGCAGGGGATTTAATGGGAGAAACTTGCTGATATAGTGCTTAAGATAAGGGAACTGGGACTTTCTATTCTTTTAGGGAGGGGACTTTGATTCCATCTGCTTGTTCCCTGCCCCCTCTCTGGCGTGTAATCGAAAGAAACATGTCTGCAGATCCTGAGACACCCCATTTATTTCTTGGCAATAATCAGTTGTGTAGTTTGTACTGGTACAAATCTGCAGAGGGCTGGAAGTGGCTTATGGGCCCTTGCTGATTTCTGTTGGGCAAGGGGAAATTATAGTACTAACAGGAAACTTGAATTTAGATGTGAAAAAGTTTAACATTAAGGACAAAAAAGTGAAGGACGATCAGTATGAATGGATGTAATGTTACTTCTGTGGAATAATGCTGCTGTGTGGGGCAGACGTGGGCAACTGGGAGTAACCTCAGCAGGTGGCTTTTCCCTCAGCAAGGGTGTGTAATGGAATTACCTCTGTCCTGCACTGTTCACTTCCCATTTCCCAATGCCCCATTCATGCTGCAGCTTTTCCTGTTACAACGCTTGGACAGAGTGTAGAAAAGTGCTGCAGTCACACCAGACCCCTATCTTTACCTTGTACTTTCTTGTTTTCATGAGTGGCTTCCCCTGACCCTTGCTAACTGATGGAATGGTGCACAAGACACCAAGGCAACCCAAAGTCAAAATTAGCAAGCATTTACTTTTTAGCATATTCCTTATTTTATTTTATATTATTTTA